>JAZBGX010003111.1:0-10511 GCA_037414775.1 Zonitis immaculata | reverse complement strand
GTGGCATATTTCAAAAATATTTAACTAGTAACTTGTGAGGACTTGGGCTTGCTATTCTATTTTTTTTAAATTTATGAAATTATTAGAAATATCCAATTATCAGTACTTTCGGATCCATCTATTCGACTTTTAGATGTTATTCCTTTGTTCTTTTTTTTTTTTGTCGAATAATAATATTAAATTTCCAATTATTATTGCAATATAATTCCATTCTAAGAAATCTATCTCGAAATTCGATTATATTGAGATGTGATATATACGACATCCTCCTATTGATCGAAGTCATTAAGATCACATCTCTATTATCGAATAAATCCATAATAATAAATACAGGATATTTTAATTAAAACTTATTAACTTCCAATATCAACAACCAACTGAGGTCAAAATGGTTGGTGTTTTTTTTTCCCTACCATATCGAGTTTGTTGAGGCATGAGCGCATTTTTTAGCATGGTAATTATTTTTAGGTGCATATTGTTCGTCGACAAACAAAATAATACAAAAATTAAAATGCTGGACAAATTCAATTATGCCTAAGAAACTCGATAAAGTGAGAAAATGATGAGTTAGTGTCCTGTATTTTACTGGAATAATCAGAAATATATAGTTAAATTTTTTGTTATATTGGGGCAATCTTCTTAACTGATCGATACCCCTTCCCTTATTTTATTTACTAATTTCTTCATAAAGTTTATCCTTTAAAAAAAACAGAATGGATTATTAAGAATCTCGTTAAATTTCTACTTTAATTGAAGTTTTATGAACAAGAGAATAACATTTGCTATTAAATTGTGTCGAATAAAGTTTTATATTTTCGACCACTCTTATACTCTCTAGATAATTAAACTATTAAATCTCAGTTATATTTCTCGACTTTATCCAATCCGTTCATTTATTTACAGTTTTGATTAAACTATATTCATTATAATTTGTATTCAATTGTGTGAATCCAATTTAAAAATTTTAATTGAAAATAAATATCGAATTATTTCTTATAATTGGAGAATTTCACAAGTGCAAATATGCAATAAAATTAATTATTTATTATTGGATATTCCACACTTTCAAAGGATTGTGAATTATGGAATACGGAAATATTTACATATCGTTATCAAAAATTTCCAATATCTACAACACAATCAATAATAATAATAATAATAATATGTATAAAAATATTCCGTTTATTTGCGATGGATTATAAAGAATTTGTTATTGGCAGCTATTTCGAGCTGTTTAAAATTTTAACTTCTTATAAAAAATACAAAAATATATATATTTTTATGGAATACAAAATATTTCAATCTGATCAGACGCAAGGATTTTTCATATTTGGATTAGAATTTATATCTCCGTAAATTTTATCAATATAAAGAAAATCCTATGATCGACTTGTATATAAAATATACAAGATATTGTTGGTGGATGATAGAATTCTATAATAATATTTATTTTGAGAGTGAATTTTCTTGATAATAACCAGCCAAATATTTTTGAAATCGTAGAAAACGATAAAACATTATACTACAACTTTATCTATATCACTGCATACGGAGATCATGCCAATTTTCTCTTATCAAGGTTGTTAATAATAGCATAGTTTCTTCTATCAACGACCATTGATTATATCCTTGGGTACATTCCACTTTGTTCGGGAGACACACAAAAAAAGAACGTGATTAGAATTTCCAATACAATATAATTTATAAATTCGATGAAATAATTATGTGAAAAGTACGCCATTTTGAACAACATTTGGTGCGAATTGAATTTTTGTTACATCGTAAAATTCGAAGATCAGTACAGTTAATAATTAGGCTGTTTATAAAATCCTAGTGAATTTCCTATGATTGTTCGGACAAATAACACCATCAAAAATTCAACGTTTGCTCCTTTATTTATTTATACAGGAAAAAAAAACAGTATTTTCATCGCTCAATTTTCGAAGAAGCCATCAACTGTCAGATGAAATACTGACACATCAAAAGTACCACCACACAATGAACAATACAAAATGAAAAAGAATTTTTGCACAGCCTGTATATTGATGTTCATTTGGTAAATTCATGATTATATACATACAGTAAATACTCCATTAACGGAGACCTTCCATGTCCATATACTGTCTAATTTCCCGAGCTTTTTATATCTAAACGTCAATCCGTCAATCTCTATTGAATGGATTCGGACAAACTCTCTATCTAACCATAAATTTAATAACAAAGACCAATAAACACATACAAAAGTTAAAGGTAACCAAATAGGTCAACCATTCCTCGTACATGGGTGTCAATTTGAATTTCACCCGGCGCCTCCACCATATTTCACAAGTATTTAATTTGATTGTTAAGAATCTTATTATACAAAAACTGTCAACACTTTCCATATGAATGAACTCTATATATTGTTTTGAGAAATTAGTAAAGTTAGAATTTATTTTTGAAGACCATACGAAGACATTTATCACTACAGTATATACTGTTCAGTTAAATGGATTGTAAAATATTATCGGTGTTAGAATGTGTTAAATGATAAGGGTGTAGGTTATATAAGTACCAGCTTCTGGTTTAATTATAAGGAAATAATTTATAAGCTATTAAATATAAAAGACTCATTCAACACGTTATCATTGATTTATTCCATATACGACCTAAAAGATTAATTAAAATTATATGTAATACAGTCGTTATTTTTATTGTTTTTGGTAGATTACGAAAAAAAAAAGGGTAACATGTTCTTTGTTGGAGAGCTCCTCGTCAACATACAATATACAAAGAGTGTATGCGGTTGTTTAATTGATGAGCTCACATTCATATACCGTTTTTCATTTCTCAAAGTTTACAAAAATGTCAAGAGAATTTGTAGTAGTAGGCCTCGAGCAATTCACATTGTTTCAACATTCTTTTTTTTTTATATGTATATATATGTATAAAGAGTGGCATAATGGAACACTAAATCAAAAACATTCTTTTGTTTGGGGGTTATTCTATAATCAACTGAATAGTCTATTGGAAAATATATCATATATATATACATTAAAAATGATGAGGACTCCTTACATATATTAGAATATTATACAGGTTGTCCCGAAATCAGGAGGCAGTAGTATTACACCACAGTATCCTAGACTTGAAAATATGAATGAAAACTTCGATGCCAAACAGATAGAAACGCCACAATTTATTGTGGTCATGATTGAGCTTAAGATACTTCTCACAAATTTTGCAGGCTCTCAAGATACCGGGTGCTCATCAATTTTTTTTGATACAGCAATTAAGGATTTGATGTTGAACCTAGTGTTTCTCTAAAATGCCTTAGTCACACCTTGTTATCGCAGTAAATCAGAATTTTTTTAATAAACTACCGGTAAATCGAACTAAACATTTGAAAGGCAGTACAATTCCACATAGAAAAACGTTCAATTTCGAAATTAATTCGATTTTAATGGTTTTTTCTCTGGATTTTAAAAAAATTTGTAGAAAGTTCGCCCAAAACATTGGATACGGTATGAGGAAGATAAATAAATAAGGACATAAATGTGTAGTGCGTAATTGGTGGATGCGCCAACCTCTACGCTAAAAGCGGCAGTCATATTAATTAGACAAGAGTACATTTTTTTTTTGTTTGAGAAGCTCATTGGATGATAAAAAGTATTTTTTTTTAATTATCTGAATTAAGAGTCTTGTATCGAAAAATATTAATCTACGAATTTTTTGAGGCTCAATCATGATATTTTTATGTTTAGAATTTCCAGATTAGAGATAGCCAATTCTTAATGGATCGCGCTGTATAAATAATATACATTGTGATTTGTGATTTTTGGCATTTATTATAAATGGTAATATCTGCATATTGAGGAACTATTACCATTTCCATTTTTAGAGCATATATGTCATTTCATCCCTTTATTTATTTATTTTCATATAAATAGAATTGAATTATTGTACTTTTTATTATCGAATGTAGTTCAAAAGAGTAGAAGAATAAATTGGTAAAGGTTACTGGTTATATATATATAGATATACGGCTTGACATTCTTCACATTATAGATCACCAAGTTTATATGTCAGGTAACAACTTTTCACACAACACCTGCTTTAAAGATTTATTTTATCGTTTTTATTAGGTCGACCTCAAGCTATATTGTCGTATAAATGTAAGAAAACACGAAACCGAACAATCTTATCATTATCAACGACAAAGTTATTTTTATCAAACAATTTTCCTTTTTCTTCCAACATAACATCATATTTATATTTATCCATCAATAGAAACTACACGATTAATAGGAAAAACGCATTTTTTCGATGGCCAAGTGGCCATCACGGCTCTTTTGCACACACGAATCCGTTCGAGGCACGTTGTTACACATTTTGGACTGTGGTACGACGAATATTGGTTTCTCATCCACCAATTGTCACAGAGTCATTACTATAAACCAATGATGCGACATAAATCTAGAGAAAAATCTCCAAAAGTGGTAGTGCCATTGCGTCAAATTAATTACTCACACAAATACTGACAACCATATAGAGTCAGAAATGAGCTACATCGGCAAAGATGATTTTGCAATGAAATTCTTATTCGATTTTCAATATTTCAAGAGCCGAATGAGAACATTCACTACAAATGCATTGGCCAGGCTGGCTTCAATTCTTGTCTCAGTATTATTTTATATAAAGACAATAAGCCTCAATTCAATCATAAAGTTTGCCATAGGTTTTCATTCGTAATAGATTCTTGTGAGCGGCGATTAACCGGATCGTTGTCATTTTTTTCTAAAGTCAGCCCAAAAATTTTTAATTACACGCACAATCGTCTTTTCATCAGACTCGTCACGACGAATACTTCGATATGTCTGGATTGTTCTGTGAGTAACACTTATATATACACCGATAATTTGCGTGGAAAATTGGACTTTTCCAATTTTCCTTTTCCGGAAATTTCAACTATTGCAAATTTTTCTGAACACAGTTAATAAGGAATTCCAAAGATTGGAGAACCGATTTAGCTGTATTTGATTTCTGATGCATATAGTATTGGGCGGTAGAGGACGCCTTCTCACTCGCTTTCTTTCTCAATTTTTCATTTGTTTCTAATGTTTATAGTATCCAAATTCTATCATCTGTTTACACGATATACTTGGAATTTGCAAAATCAGTTGAAGCCCCCGCGTAAAAATTACTGTTATTGAAACGGATGATGAAACACTAGTAGGCACCCCAATCTATTCTATTACTGTTGATTGTTTCTGAAAGGTACACATTTCTGACAATTTAATGTCGTCCTACTCTATATCGCAATGTTCCTAATTATCTAATTGCAGTATTTTGTAGTGACATTTAAGATGTCACGACAATAAGTTATTATCATTGAAACTATTTCGATAATATTGAACAATTTTAGAGATATTTCCATAATAAAAGAATACTTTTACGGAGCATTAAGGTTATTGGCGTGTACGATTCGAAATTGGCTCTTATAGACTGAATCTATCCAACTGTATCTTGTTTCTTATTATTTATTGTTTGTCTCACCCTACCGTGACAATATACAACCCTTATTAAAAGACACTGTAGATACATTTGTATCCCTATTTATTTGACAGAGTATATTCGTAATATATTTTGTTTATTTCGACAGAACAATCGATGTACGCTACAATAGAAAATTTTCTAGACTCGTCTAGTCTAGTAGACGAGACGACACAATTTCCGTATTTTAAGTAGATATCGTTCTTTTGAATTAGAATAACCTATAAGTACAGGTATTCCACTTATCCGATATTTATCAAGTTTTATTGATTAATCGGACATACGAACAAACCGGATATATTATTAAACTATTAGTTCAATCGGATATTTACCGTATTTATTAAATTGCCTTCTAACACATTATTATAAATTTATCATGCTATTTCTATTATAATTAGGCTTTGATTTGTTTGGAAATTTTAAATCGTTCAAATTTGACAATCATTGAATTTATGCCAGGCGAAAAAGAATAAACCGTAAATAACTTTTTCTAATCGAAAGCAATTAATTTGGTAAAGTATTGGAATTGTTCCAGAAATTTTATTAACTATTGACTCAACTCATAACTATTATCGAAATTACATTCTAATTATACAAAGTCAATTCTAATTATACATCAAATACTAGAAAATCATACTTAACAAAATTTCTATGCAATTTAATATCAAGATTGTTAATTAATAATTATCAATAGTATTCGACATATTAGAATAAAAATATTTGTTTAGATGTGATTTAATTACATACTCGAAATATTCTACTATAATAATAGAAATAGAGAAGGTTGTATTATATTTAGAAGGGTCGATGATGGAAGGCTAAGTGATTTTCCTACTGCTCGCTCTATTTAAGTTAAATTTAAATAATATACAAACTATTGTTTTAGTTCGACCTGATGATAATTTTACAACAATACAGCGAGTTTTATTAACAATAATTGGAAAGACAATAATCTTTATTAATTTCGAGGGAAGTAATGATAATTGGATATTTCTAGTTGTCACAAAAATCTAAAAATAGAATAGCTTTTACTAGTCATATTCAAAAACTATATTTAGAGTTAGAGAGTTGAGACGAAAATGAAGGTAAATAAAGTCAGAGCCGTCATCGGATACTTTTGCCTGAAAAAAGTGACCATCAATTGAAGTCACAGGAATCTATTAAGGTTATTGTTTAGAGAATCGTCAGCGACGAACTATGCACATGAACAAGTCGAATAGTCAATATTTCAAGAGCAAATCTTGAATATAATCAGGCTGTATGCTCAGATCTTTAACTCAATTTTGAGACTATGCGGCTTCTGTTTTTTTTTTTTTTTAGAATATCGGGAAAACTATTACAGACTTTTATGAGCAAAAAAAAGAAGATAGCTGGAAGCAGGTTTCGAATTACTTTAACATCCACCCGATTCTACAAATCTATAGCTTCCAGCGACTTCTATCTCTCACCTCGGCTTAGGGAGCAGCTTAGAGCCAATAAAGGAATTCGTGTTTTAGTCGATTTACTAGGATACTAAGTTTAAAAAGAAATCATATAGTTTGTTTATCTAATAAACATTGAATGTTATATATCGATTATCATTACTTTTGGTTCGACCCTCGTATATATCTTCTAGAATATAGTGGAAGAATTTAAAATTCTCCACTATCCGTTAAGAAAATTTATTCAAAAACAAAACAATTCGATTATCATTTTTCCAGTTACAATTCAATTTTAGTTTGGACCAATTTTTTTTCTTTCTGTCAGATCGATCAGTAAGATAAACGAGCTTAATTTAGACCAGAAAAAAAAATGTTTATCGACGAACAAAAATAAAATGGATAAGAAAGAATAGCTCTATTTTGTTTTTTGTTTTCTTATTTGCGTTTTCAAATGGTAATAAGTCAGTCTATTTTCGCAATTCATGAATAATTAAAATATCTTTCATGTACTGTACTATTTTTGAAATGAAAGTATTCTATATATTAACATCAAAAAATTATACTTCTGTTGATAGCTCAACGTTTATTTTAAATACATACATATACATTTTTATTAGAGTTGTAAATCTATAGAACCCAAAAATAACTACGAAAATTAGCGAGGAATTCAAGGGTAACACATTGAAATTCATTAGTAAACATTCACTAACTAACTTATTCCCAAGAATAATTCTCTAAACCCCATTAAGATCTTCAAAACCGTCAACGTTCTTGAATTCTATTCGATCCAAAGAATTCTGTTAAGACCTAAGGTGAAAATAAGTAGGACGAGGTAATATTTCCCACGATCACTATGTGTGCTCAGAACTTATCATGGCAATATAATAAATTTTCTTGTATATTTCAAAATTAGCGCTCTAACTGTTTAATGTATAAAGCATTTGATAACCCAACACACACTAACAGACACACTTGTCAATTTCTATAATTAAATAGTACAGTCAGTTTGTGGTTATACAGCGAACTAGCAATTCTAAACAACATATTTGCCAATGTTCAGCTAACAAGTCATATGAAACGCAACTACCATATACTAACACTTTTCCCAATGAAATCAAATATTTTGCTTTTATGGTATGGTCATATAGCCTAGTATAATTTCCATTTTTTGCCTTCCAAAATTTGGACTGTCTTCCACAAACTACAGCAGTTGATGATCGTCAAATGCAGACGAGCAATCCGACCAAGGTTCGTCTCAGACGTTCGTTTTTCTTCTTCAAACCAACTGTACACTAGCCTCTGGCTTACATCATATCACATTCTTCTCAAACACTTTCGAGTCTAGAACAGGAGTCATAGAGTATGCAGCAATGTACTTAATCATCGATAATATTTAAAGTGTCAGACGATAAACCACAAACACCACCACATAGTTAGAAGCCCTCTAGCTAAGCCATTCATGTATGTATTTGATAATTTATACTGCTTGAAATAATTAGAATAACTTATCGATGTCAAAATTAATGCTACTTTAGAATATAGAAGGAATATAGAACTAATTATTAAATATTACAATATAGATTATAAAATAAATAAATATTGATAATAAAAAAGTGTGGAGAAACTTAATTTCCAAAATCGATTGTGATCTTTCAACAATTGATTGTGTTGAATAAATTGTTGCCCTCAATCAACAATTGCGCTTTGTTCTCCAATAATTTGGAAAAATGCCATAGACACTCTTGCAGTCGCTATATATTTCTGTACGTTTACTTGCCATAAACAATTATGTTCAAATTAGAATCGATGTAGACTATGTGGACGCGACTCTTGGTTGTGTGAGACGAAATCCAAATTCCCAATGCGAATTAGGCGTTATTATAACAAAATGGACTCTAACATTAATAACATTACATAAACTTTTGGCACAATATCTACTTCAATAATAATCTTATTAATGCCACGTGTTTTCGTCTATTGTTTTTTTTTCTAAGGCTTAAAATATTGTTCAACATAAGGTTGTTTTCGGTAATATGAGTGTGAGAATTTCGGAGAAAAAAAGCATATATACGAGAGGTTGTCTGAAACAGATGGTATGGAACACAATAGTGTTGGTCCATCTCTTCTCTTCATCTCAACTCCAATGAAATGCTTCTAGATTGGTGTCGCTTTCCAAAATTATTGTTTAAACTCAGAATTGAAGTGATGGATTGATAAAAATCTGTCCGGATTATATTCAGGATTTGCTCTCGAAATGTTGACTCTTTATTCTGTTCGACCGTTTATATTTTTGCTACTCAACGTGTATACACCTTGTTCATGTAAAGTTCGTTTCTGAGAATCCTCTGAACACTGCTATCCAAGATCTCTGTCACCTCAGCTAAATAGCTGATTGTCATCTTTCGGTCAGCTAAACCCATAGATCTTTGAGTTTGTTTTTCCACATTATCGCAAGTGTGGTACTTGGATGGTGGTATGGATGTTCCGCTTAGCTTAAACTTCTTGCACCAGTCTGCAGCTGTGGAATATAGAGTAACACACTTCTACAATATCTCCACCAATTCGTCGAGTATGTCTTTTTTTTAGACATTTTTTCCAAAGATAACTGAGACCATTTCTCTCAATTTCCATGTTAATTCTCTAAATGCTCGCACTCAAATAAATATAACACCAAAATATGATTGTACGATTTTACCACTCGTAACTAGTTAGGGTCTTTGTAAATAGTACGTGGAAATATTTGATCATCATTACCGTTGGATCAGCCCTCGTATTTGTCGAATAAACAATTCATATATGAATAAATTTTATTCTATCATATAATTTATTTATGTTTCTATGTTTGAATTACAAATGCTCGATCAATAAAGGAAAAGCTTAGCAAATCTTATGTTAAAAAAAAAATCTAGTTTACATTTTGTTGTTGTTGTTTATAATATTTCAGTCGAATGAAAAAAAAAAAAAATCGGGAGTGTGGCGCTATTGACCGATTTTCTCCAAATATACAGGCTGTTCTAATCGAGTCGATTCCATTTCTCGACAGTACTCAAGAATTCAAACTGCAGTAAGTGAAAGACATTTTGTTTTTGTAGTTAAAGGTGAATATTGGATTTAATGTAGCTCCAAAATATTATTACGGTATGCGTTCATACGATTTTTCTCACCTATAATAAATTCAAGTTCGCTATCCTATTTTGTTCTGATTTTGCGATAACAATAGATGTCCGATTATCATAAATTTTGGATCATCAGCCCTCGTATAATTGATGCACCTCTAAAAGACACTCCAACATACTATTACATACATGTTAGAAGTTTCTCTGAACGATATTCAATTTACGATACCCCCACAAACGTTTCAATGCTCGAATATCCTTTATTATTTTACATTTTTCTCCACAGCTTATTATTTATTTATTGAAAAACAGTCTGGATAAGATTTAAAGTCAAATATTGAGAAATCTGCTTTATGACTGGATAGAAAAATCACATTTTTATTGTTTGTGAGAGTTATTGGATTGTTGCACGAGATCATTTTCAAATCTATAATAATTTATC
>JAZBGX010003109.1:448-10522 GCA_037414775.1 Zonitis immaculata | reverse complement strand
ATGTAAAGAACTCGGTTTTTATTGTAGACGAGTCCAATAAGTAGAGTTATTTCCTATTATTATTATTATTGTTGTTTTGTTGTCAATTTTTCTCTAAACTCAGGAATATATTTACCAAATTCGAACCAAACTGCTTAATTATAATTTTTGTTTTGTTGCGTTCCTATTGTTTGTTTAACGGAAAAAGTTCAAGTAGATTTATATTGTTGTTTGTTCAAATTGTTTAAAACACAACAATAATTAGTTGTTGTTGTTGTTGTTGTTACATTAATTCATAAATTTATGTAATTTGTTGCAAGCAAATTGCTAGAACTATCTCTATATATAAATATTGTTAACATTATTAAACCGAATTTAAATAGAAGTTGATCAAAATTAGTTGTTTCATTTCTTAATTTCCTCCACTAATTCCATATTAATAATCCAATATTTAAGTTATCAAATTCAAATACCAATAGACAACATTAAACAATTACGAGATTTTATTCATTTCATTTCATTGTAAAAACAGTATTTACATCCGAAACTAACTCAAATGAATAATCCAGACACAAAAAAACGAAAACTTCTTCGATAATAAAATAAATGCTGAAATTATAATAAGAATTATTGCAAATATAAAACTAATTTTCGTTTAATTTAGTTTTATCGACAATCTTGTATGTAAACAAAACAAAAATGATTTAAGATTATTTGTTAAGTAATTGATTGATTGATTGATAAATTTTTGCGTATATTAGGCATCCAAATCATTGACAAATAATACTTCACGATTGATTAAACCGACATCTTCCAATGATAATGTTCTCATATTTCGATCATCAAGATTACTAATTAATACACGTTTTGGGAAATTTGTTGTTATTTCAAATGAATCCGGTGAACTTGGATGGCAAAAAACAAAATAGAAAACAGCCTAAAAATCGAAATTACAATCAAAAATAATAATTTAATAGAAAAACTAATAATAGAACCTCCAAGGAATGTGATTTTAAGAATCGCCGTTCTAATCGTGCTCCATTTGGTAATTTAATTAATATATGAACAGCATCTGGATGATCTTTATCAGGCTCATTAGGCACTTTATCGACTGATTCGATTTTTAAACGGGCGATATTCTGACGACGCTCCTCTTCAGCTTTAGCTTCCTATCAACAAGAAACAATCAAGAATGATTATTGGAAAATTTTTAATATAATACATCTTGTTGTCGTTGGAATTCGGCTTCACGTGCTAAACGTTCCTCTTCCTTTTTCCTTTCTTTCTCTTGATCGGCACGTAACGATTCTAAAAACGCTTCATCCTGATGAGCACGTAACGATCGATTCAAACTAGCTTCAAATCTAAAATAAATTTCAAATGAAAACCAAATCATTTCAGTTGATTGAATTAAAAACAAACCTATCGGCTCTAGTTTGGACTAAATTAATTTCAAAATCACTAACAATTGTTGCCAAATGCCTCAATAATTCTATTGAATTATAATAGCCTTCTAAACGTCCAACAACCGTCATACTATTCTCACGTAAAACTAATACAGCTAGAAATGGTGGTGCACCTGATTTGATTAAATTCGCTACACGCCTACCTTCATACGAATCTATTTTACATCCCCAAAATATAAAACGTTGATTTATATATTGTATTAAATCAGGTTGTATCAGTGTTTGTCGACAAAACAATTCACATTCATTATTATCATCTTTATGTAAATAAACTAATAGGAAACGTAATTCACGTTTGGCATCATTCAATACTTGATTGAATGTGCCTTGATAGAGTACTGGATGTGTATCTGAATATTTCTCGTCAAAGAATCGAATGAAACTCAGAACGTCTTGTAGTGGATCGGTTGCTGTAAATCAAAAGCAATCCAAATATTATTTTAGTAAATAATTTGTTTTTATGTTGTATCTACTGACGTCGTTCAGGTTCCCATCGGATCATGCGTCTACCCAATTGGAACAATGTTAATATTGTACTATAGCATAAATTATAAAAGAAATTAAATATCGTTTTGGCAAAACCAAAGATATCACCACTATTGCCACCATTTGGCATTGAATAAAATATATGTTGTCCTAATAAATCACTAACAACAGCTGGCGGTCGACTTTCTTGTGCATATATCGATGGTCTACCTTCTCTTATATTTAATTGTTCTTGTACGGCAACTTCTAAATTCCATTGATGTCGTTGTAATACATCACGACATATTGTTACATCGTCAATACCAGTTAAATCTTGTAATTGTAAAACTTTCTCTGTTTGTTCACTTGTTAAACCTAAATTGATATTATCACCTAAATAATTCATTATATTCGCCAATACTTTCTTCCAATTTCAATTATTTATTATTGACAATCGAAATATGAACACTACAAAAAAATAATTAACCAAAATAAACACACAGCCACTTTATTATGTAATTGGATAGACAAAAGGAAAACTCAATAATTTCTTTGCAATTTAATTAAAATTAATTATTGTAATTTTACGAAATTTGCATGTAATCATCACAAATTTTTTCAAAATGTCTCTTTATCTTGGAAAATTTTTGGGATCAATCTAGGAACATTTCACCAACCAGTACAACCAACACAAATTGTAACTTTAAACACAATCCCAAATATTTTTATCCAAAAATTCCAATAATTGTACAAATCGAATCGATAATATCGATCCACAATCAAATTCAATTTGATTTAAAGAAATTTATCAACGATTTTATTATCATCAAGCTGGTTGTCATGCCTAATATGTTGTTTGTTCGGCTGTGTCTACAACTCCGATCTTATCATATTTATTTACGTCTTCTATCTAATTTGATTATTTCCACTTATTCGGTTAATTTCACGTGAGTAAATCGCTTATCTATCGAAAAACATTGTTGAATTGGCGTTGTTTATTTCTAGATTTGAAAAAACTAACATTATTATTGGAATATTCGAAAATTTTCGAATTGGATGTGAGTTGTTGGGAAATTTTCTAAATCAACGAAAATGGATTCACCAAAAACTTCCGATGTTGTTCTAATTGGTGGTAATTCACATCCGGAATTGGTCAATTTAATATCGCAACGTTTAGGCGTTAAAGTCGGCGGTTGTGCTGTTTATTATAAAACCAATCGTGAAACGATGGTTGAAATTGGTGATTCAATTCGTGGCAAAGATATTTACATCGTACAAACAGGAACCAAGTAATCTTTAACTAAATACAAATCGATATTAATAAATTAAAATCAATTTTTCTAGAGATATCAATAATAATATAATGGAATTATTGATAATGGCTTATGCATGTAAAACATCATCGGCTAAATCAATAGTTGGTGTTATACCATATTTACCATATAGTAAACAATGTAAAATGCGTAAACGCGGTAGTATTGTATCGAAATTATTAGCACAAATGATGTGTAAATCTGGCTTAACTCATATAATAACAATGGATCTACATCAGAAAGAGATACAAGGATTTTTCGATTGTCCTGTTGATAATCTACGTGCCAGTCCATTCTTACTACAATACATTCAAGAATCTGTAAATTTAATCAATCTAAATAATACAATTGTATTGTTTTACTGTTTTTTTTTAGATTCCAGATTATCGTAATTCGGTAATTGTTGCACGTAATCCGGGTACAGCTAATAAAGCAACATCATATGCTGAACGTTTACGTTTAGGTATTGCTGTAATACATGGTGAACAAAAAGAATCTGAATCGGATGAAGTTGATGGCCGTTATTCACCACCAACAATACCACGATCGCGTACAATGGACGCTGGTGTTGGTGTACCTGTACATATAGCTAAAGAAAAACCACCAATTAATGTTGTAGGCGATGTTGGAGGTCGTATCGCTATTATGGTGGTAAGTTGTTTTTTTTATTCCATCAATTTTTTTTATAATTAAATCTATAAAAATTTTGTTTTATTATAGGATGATTTGATTGATGATGTACAGTCGTTTGTAGCAGCTTCTGAAGTATTAAAAGAACGTGGTGCTTATAAAATTTATGTATTAGCAACGCATGGTTTATTATCATCAGATGCACCACGTTTAATTGAAGATTCACCAATTGATGAAGTTGTTGTAACAAATACAATACCACATGAATTACAAAAGATGCAATGTCATAAAATTAAAACAGTCGATATATCGATTTTATTATCGGAAGCTATACGACGGATACATAATAAAGAATCCATGTCTTATTTGTTCAAAAATGTCACATTAGAAGATTAGAAATAATCAAATATACCAGGATGGAGTTCATAGAATAAATGGATAATATACTTACTAATGGTGATTTTGTTTGGCTAGTTATTGATACAATTTTTTATTTCTTCAAGTATTGATTTTACCATTTATGTTAGTTGCTTTTTCTTACAAATAAATTCGATTATTCAGTTGAATTCGCAATAATTTTCTTGATGGGATAAATTCGGAAAATTGCCGCAAAAAAACGTATTCAAATTGTTAAATCACCGCCATTTTGGAAAATATGCGACGTTTTCTTAAATTTACCGATAGATGTCGCTTCAATTGTCCCAAAATTTTCCAAATATAGAAAAATATCTGCAATTATAAATTTATTTATACAGTGCAATCGTTTTGTCTTTTTATATAAAAGAGATTTATAAGCAAAATCTTATTTTTCGCTACAAGTTGAAATTATTTGTCGAGGTTAAATGTAGCGCACGTATTTGAAAAAAGAAACCTGTTAATTTCTATTGGAAAATTCAATTTTCCCGACGATTTCCTGCTGTTAGACTCTCACATGGTCTTGTAGGTGGACTAAAAATGTACAAAGTATTAACGTTCTTTATTGATGCATAAAAAAATAATGAATTCCAAAAAATACGAGTACAAACGAAAACTTAAGGCGATTGTTGTTGTGATTGTGATTGGATATAATCATTGATGCGTTCTTGTAAAATACTATCTTTTTTCAAATCTTTAACAACAATATTAACATTATCACAACCAATATATGGACATTTGGCTCGATTCTTCGCCGATTTGATATATTGTAATATTGTTGAATGTTCATAAACATGTCCACATTTCTTATTACGATATGCTTCTTTTATAACCGTTTTACATATTGGATCTATTGGTGGTGTAAATATATTCGAACATAATATCGAATCATCAATTTCATCATATGCCGTTGCTGGTAATGTTTCATCGATATTATTATCAATTGCTTCACAATCACGATACGATTCATTGTCTATAATATATTTCCATATATCGTTCGTTTCGATATTATCAAGATTGGTTGGATTTTCTTTTAATTTCCGTTGATAGATACGATCTAATTGATTCAAATCGATCGGTTCATTTTTGATTGTTGTTTGCTTTAAATTGTCGTTAATTTGATTTGTTAATTCTTTCACCGATTCTTGTACCAATTTTTGATTGTTCTTCAATTCGAAATCATCATAACAATATTGTTTTGTTATTTTTCTTATCGCAGATTTTTCAGTTTCACGATTTTCATTAGTCAGATATTTATCAACTAAATTATTATAATCTTTCAATGAATCTAGACATGTATTCAATAAATCCGAATAATTCGACATTTTCCAATTATTATTTATTATAATTTAATAATAATTACTGAAATTGTTCAAAATAATTCAAGTTTTCATAATTCTAACCTCACAAAATATTTACCAATAATGACAGAGCGACAGCGCATGCGCACTAATTAACTCAACATCTATCGAATGTCCCAAAGAAAACAGCGCTATTTTTAAAATAATTTTTTATTGATTACACAATAATATGTCCATGATAATTTAGTATCAATTGCTGATGATAGTTTGGTTTATCCAATTTATAAACGACGATATTCTAACAAATACAATTGGTACATTAGCATTTGAGAGAGTATGGGCGGAGCTAAAACCGTTACAACTCCTCCACATATCGCACCTAACCACTGTATATAGCCACTGTTTTTATTGTGTGAATGAGCTCTAACAGTTAGCTCCGCCTATGCTCTCTCAAATGTGAATCCTCTATAATAAAATCAAACAAATAAAATTTAAATCATGCACCATCTATATATATATTGCTCAATGAATACAATTGATAATAGAAATTAGAGACCAGTTTTTTGATGGATCCAATCAACAAATGTTGATAGTTTTGTGAATCCTGAAGGATCACCCCATTCACAATGTTCCGAATTCATAAAACTAGCAATACCAATTTGTACAAGCGTGTGATTTGTTCGTATTACCAAAGGACTACCAATATCACTCTGAAAAAAAAAAACAAAAAACAATTATGATAAGAATTAGAAGAGAACAAAAATTTAAGGATAACCACCGAACAAATGCCTTCATTAGTTCCACCTTTCGTACATAAAATTTCTTTAGAAATATTCCCATAGATTCTAGAACAATCCGAATGATCAGTTATCGTAACTGATATGTAACTCAAATCTTTAGCAACACCATTCGCTGGAAAAATACACCAAATCTAGACGATTCTGTTAATGGAATATAAAGCAAACTCACTATCGGCAGTTTCACCCCAACCACTGACTGTAGCAAACATATTAACATCAATTTCAATAGCACCTATACTAATTGGTTGAATATAATCTAAAAATTAGATAAATCAAACTAATTAATTCAGTGAATTAGTGATTGAAATCGAACAATTACCATTGAATTCTATCGGTTGTGGTAATTCAATTAATCCAATATCATTAGTTTTTGTTGAAAAATCGAAATTTTCATGTGTAATTGATTTGTTAGCAATTAAAGTTATACGATTTGTATCTGTATTAGCTAAAGTAGTCGAACCCAAAGTTACTGTAAAGATATTAGTTCTAGAAAACAAAACAAAAAACAACCAAATTATATCTACTCGATTGAAAAACGTTATAGACGGTCTCATAAAAAATTATATTACCGATAGGTGCATTGTGCTGCAGTTAACACCCAACGATTACTAATTAATGAACCACCATAGAAAAAAGTGATACCATTTAGATCGTACGTTATAGCCACTTGATATGGAAATTGTTTATCAACAGCTTGATTTCCATTAATAATTTTCACATTTTCCAAACCATTTCCATTAATCTGCTAATTATACAAATACATAGATAAGTGAATTTTCTTAGAAATTATATAATTATATACTTACTTCAATTAAAGAAAAAAACAGTATACTTATTATCAGTACAATTGATTTGAAGTACATCATGATGTTATTGGTAATCAATTATTATTTTAATTAATAAATAAATATTTTCTTAAATTCATTCAAGTATTTATTTGAAAATCGTATCAGTTATCTATCTTCGGACAGAAAAACAATTGACAATATATTGATAAGAGAGATGGGCAGAGAGAAAGAGAGAGAGAGGGTGAGAGAGGAACAATTAAATAATAGGGTGAGAGCATGAAGGAGAAAGAATGAGAGAGATAGAGGGAAAGCCAGGCAATGAGAGAGAGAGAGGCAGCAGAGAGAAAGGGGCCGCAAAGAGAGAGATAGGGGCAGTAGAGAGGGAAAGGTTAGAAGCAGAGAGGATTAAGGAGGCAATGGGGGAGACAGAGAAAGACGATGGGAGAGGCAGAGGAAGAGAGAGCGAGTGAGAGGCAGAGAGAGAGGGAAAGTTGGAGGAGGGAACGGTTGACGATATAGCAGAGTTCTCTAATTGATTAAATAAACAAATAATTTTGGATCCATGAAATTTACACGTGAAACTCGATAAACATTGATCAAAGCTCAATCGTCCAGAGGTACTTGAAATAATTTCAATAAAATAAAATTAATGCTAAATTTATTTCTCCACAATAAATGGAAATCGAATAATTTTCAATTAAAAACATCACAAAAATACTTAAAATGCAACATAAGTGCCCCAGACTAGTTTCAACACATCGAATAAATCTTTAAATAGAATAAAATCAAATCAAATAATTTTTGATAAATCAATTGAAATAAATGAACCGATTTTGAGACCAGCACCGAAAAAATAATACAATAAAATTGACTGTTTTCAAAACAATTACACCAACAACATTTTTTGCCTCACATAATTAATTAATGATTAATACAATTTAGGCATGTGAAATTTACGTTTTAATTCGACGACTACCACCTTTTGTAAAACCATTCCGGCCATTTTTATGACCATTTCTTGTATCTGAATAACGACCTTTTGAACGTGATTCAAATACAACATCCGAATCGGTATCACTATCCGATAAATTCGCTTTACGTCCATCTAAAATAAATTAAAATAAAAACATAATTTCGTTTAATAAAAACAATTAAACAAACAAACAACTTACATGATGGTAAATCGTCAGTATCTTCAATCAATTTATATGTTGTCGGTTTCGTTATTGTCCTACGTCTATTATTACACCATGTATAACATAAATAAATTAAACCCCATGTAGTACCTAATAATATCGATATAATACATAATATAGTTAAAACAACATATAAAACACTCCAATTACAATCGGAATCTTGATTTAAATTTAAATATAAATTGAATAGATCGGGCATCCAGAATGTTTCACATTCACATTTACGTGTCAATTCATTACATACACCATGACCGGAACAATTATTCTGACATATAATTGTTTGTAATTTAATTATATTGAAACCTAATAAACTAGCATCGATACGTAATTTTTCACGTAAATGTTGTACAACATCATTGGCATTTATCAATTGATTATTATTTATTGTTTCAACGTAAAATATTAACATTGCTTTATTTGTACCAATTTCCGGTTTTATATTTCTAACATTCAATTTGGCACCATCATTCATTAATAATGTCAATTTATTTATTAATATCTTATATTGATATTCAGTTAAATGTTCAATATCAATATCGATAGTTAATTCAATTAAATATAATAATTTCGGATCATTTTTTACAATTATATTAACTGTATCTGTATCACTTAAGCCTTGTTCATCGTAAACAGTTAAATTAAATATATATTTACCAACACTAATATCGGTTATTATCAATATAGGACTATCGTCAGTTTTCTCCACTATATTACCAATAGCTAATGATTGATCATTACGTGTCCATTTCCATTTAACAATCGACCAATCATCTTTCGATTTTGTACCATTTAGAATTAATCCATTTACAGGTAATTCAATTTCGAAATCATCACCAGCATTCGCTATCGGTTTCTGATTAACATCTAAAATCCAATCAAATTATACAATTAATTCAATTAATTAATTAATCGATTATTACTTTGATTAACAACAACGTAGACATTATCACTAGCAACATTATTATTATCATCGGTGACACTAACTTTAAATATATAATTGCCTTTTGTTAAACCGCTAACATTCGTTTTACTTGTATTAAATTGATCAAATACAACTGTTGATGGTCCTTCTAATTGTTCCCATTTATAATCAATAATTTTATTATCATCTGTACTATTTGTTGAATCTAATACAATCCATGTTTGTGGTAAACTAATTGTTTGATTATAACCAGCATTTGCTATTGGTGGACGATTTGTTGGCGGTTTAACAAATACATGTATTTGTGCTGTACTAGTTTGATTTGCACTATCTGTTACTTTTAATGTAAATGTATACATGCCCTCTTCTAAATTTGATAATTGTAAATATGGTGTACGTGTATCTTGCATATCAACAGCTTTTTGTGCATCATCCGGTGATTTTGTCCATTCCCATGTTACAATTGCATGATCATCACTACTTAAATTACCATTTAATGTTATTTTATTATGCGGCAAATAGATGATCTTATCCTCACCTAAAAACCAAATATCGAAAAATTTCCAAAAAAACAAACTATTCGAAATCAAATACTAACCGGCATTTGCATCTGGCGGATAATCGATAATTTTCAAGACAGTAATATTAGCTGTACCAAAACTAGTCGCCTTATCCGTATCAGTTACAGTCAATTTAAACGTATAATTTCCAGGTTTCGTTAAATCATTCAATTGTAACGTCGAACTATCTTTCAATTCCGGCTGATAACCTATCAAAATCAAATCAAATAACCATCTATA
>JAZBGX010003105.1:0-10527 GCA_037414775.1 Zonitis immaculata | reverse complement strand
TTTGTCCACAAACGACACAAAACATTTAATTCAGTAGAAATGAAAAAGAGAAGGATACTAGACACGTTTGGATGTAATAAAATTTACAATTTCACCAAATCCCAACCGTCCTCGAAATTTGAAGAGAAATTACAAAAATTTCTTCTCCATTAGGATAAACTGTTCAATTTTTTTTTTGTATGTCTGCCCGCCCTATAGCCAAAGTCGTTGAAAATTCCTAGCTAGCCATCCATACAAGACGATTCATTTACAAACGCTTTTTGGGAATCATGCGGTGCAATTTGTTCCATGAGCGATCCATTCTGAGCGAGCATAATTACTTTGTAGTTGGGACCGCCTTGTCGAGACACACCTTGTATGAATCAATTTTTACAACTCTTAAATTATCCAATTTATAAATAACTAATAATTATTAACGTAATTTGATTATACGTCTATTTCTAGTTATAGACATGATGATTTGTACAGTTCAATTATAATTTCACTTGACGTACACTCATTAACTTGATTGATAAAAAATTAATATATCGCTACCCACTTCTATGTAATATACAGATCAGACTACAATCTGAAGATTCATCCAAACGGTTATTGGTCGCACTCTTATTTACATGAACCAATTTCCCCATAGGAGAAAATTAAATTCTTCATTTAAATCTATCAGATTGAGATAACGAACCAAAAATTTGAATAACTTATTTCACAAATAAAAAAAATTCGTAGTAGTGTGAATTAATCAAATCAAATTTTCAAATGACCTTATGAATAAAGGCAGGCAAACAATATATACTCAAAAACTGATTCATCAATTATCCAAAAAAATTATACAAATATTGATATTACAAAGTTAATTAACATTTAATTTTAATATTCCCATTTTGAAAAACACCAACACAAATTCAAATTAAACAATGATTTAATGACATTTAAATAACATTCATTGTATATGTAATATACAGGCTGGTCCATCAGAGGCTATCCTCTTCTTGCAACTCTGGCTCTACTGGGTGCAAAAAAAAACGGACTTGATGATCTAAAGAGTGGTATTTAGAGAACATTTTGACGTTGAAACGATTCCCCAAACTTTCGATCCTCGAGTACATTCTTTTTCTCCCTCCACTAGAGCCAGAGCTCCTATAATACCAGGAAAGCCTCTAGCGGACCATCCTGTATATATACATTATACATTATAGATATGATGGATTGTATAGCACAATTTCTAAATAATAAACAGTTTATTTCGGTATATTTTAATAATTAAAGGAAATGTCTAATATACACACAACAAGACGAAGGTGTGTTTTGAATATAATAAACAATAAAATTAATTTTTTTCCTTTGATAAAATTTCCGGTCGCTGCTGCACTGCACACAACAACTTTTTAATTTTAAATAATCAATAATTTCCTCTAAACTAAATTAGAAAAAAAAAGAGAGAGAGAGAACCAATAGAAAATGTGTCACATATGTGTTATGCGGTATTATCACATTATCAAATTCATAAAATTCAATATAAATATATGTTGATATTAAAAGTGACGCGAGTGTGAAGAAGATTAATTCACTATTATGTTTGAAATGAGGAAAAATTTCTATTATATCAATGCATTTTATACACAGTTCAATCAAAAAGTTCCGAGACTGATAATAAAAGCTACTAGGGCTATGCAGTACCATTTCTCAGACACCTACAGCTACAATTTTAGCGCTATATTTTCCATTTAATGTCACTGCGTCGCAATTTTTGCATTGGAGCAACGTGCTACGATCAAATTTTATTTAAAAGTAAGAATGGAAACGATGCTCAACTCTTCTTTCGAGTTTCAATGGATTATTTCAACTTTCGGACCAAACAGTGAACGCAGCATTTTACAAAAATCTCACGAAGCGGCTTCAATGCTTGAAACCGAAATTGTACCGCACAGATGACTGGCTTCTTTGCCACGACAATGCACACACCCTACTCGCCAGATCTGCCTTCGTTAGATTTTTTTAATTCCCAAAATTACGAATCTCTATGAATGGAAAACATTTTAAGAATCTGAATTTTATACTTTACCTCGATTATATTTACTTGAATATAAATTGAATTGGTATATAGTAATGGAATATGTACATTTTAAATACGATTTAAATTGATTAAAAGTTAATCATTTAAATCAACTTATAACGTGTAGTCTATATTTAACTGTAGATAGGGTAACATTTGGACTTAAAGTAGCTTTCAAGTACTTATATTTGAATAATTCAAGAAACTATATTGGAAACAACAAACTGATTGGTGGACGCTAAATTACACAACTTAATTAATTCTCTAATAATTAAATCTAGAAACAAAACAAAACAAATGCATTTCATAATCACTTTTAATAAATTAATTGGAAAATTTGAATAATAATTGTTTGTCTGTTATATTTATATTGTCTCATATGAAACGACACTCTGGCAATGACCCCTTTGTACAAGTCTTGAAATAACACATTTGTGTCCCAGCTGTTTATTTTATTAATTTTATAGTAAATTATCTCGTCTTAAATTAAGTGCTTTTGCCTCTTAATTTATTATGAATATATATATATATATATATATGAAATTTCAACTTTTTACGTTAGCCCATTGAAATTATCATGACCCCTTCAATTATCTCCCAATAATAATAATAATAATAAGGAAAGTCTCTTGATGGTATAGTGGAAATTTTACTTTCATTGAAAATACCAACAACAACAATAACAAAAACATGTGAAAAAACAAAAGAACCAATGCACTAGTAAAACATAAAAGAGAGAAAGAGAAGAAAAGCCACAATGTAACATTGGGCCCATCTCTATATATACATATACATGAAAGGCTGTGTTGTTGCAGGATCAATAGCGATGGTGGGCCTCGGCAATATCAAAAACCATAGAGAACGGGGGTGTACGTAGTACACACACAAAACACGCGCCACTCTTTTTTTTTGTATCTCTTCCTCGCCTTTTTACCCAAACCATAACGAGACAACAACTAAACAATAAATTCACTCTTGATAACAAACAACTTTTTTATTTTTTTTTTTACCCGAATTGATACGCACAAAATACTTTTGATTAAATAGACTTTTTGTTGTCATTGTTGGTTGTTTTATTATTATTTTTTTTGTAGTCGTCATTGTAAAATATTAGCCGGAAATTGCTATGAAATTTGTATATGCACACAAAAAAAAAGAACAACAAAAATTCGCGATCATATGGAAAAACATTATTCGAACTTATAACAACATTATAGTAAAGTTAAAAAAAAAAATTAATGTAGAAACAGTTTTTCTTTTTCCTCTCTTTTCCGTGAATATCTGACCTAAGTAAAATCTAACCAACTATAGAACTACAAAGGAATTCAATAGGTTTTTAATTTACTCCACCAACAGTTGTTGTAGAAGAAACTTTAACTGTACGCCCATAAATCTCACGTCAAAAACTTTACCACCTGTATGTCGGCTGCATATTAAATACGCACACAACGCCGGTTCCTAAACATTCGATCCTAGAATGTTAAATCAACTATATAATAATAAAGAAAATCGAAAATTTATTTTCACCATTCATTCGTAAAATTTAATCAATATAGTTTTACAATCAACAGACACGGATCTAAACGAAATTGTACTGTAGGCGCCTATAGTGGTCCCTTTTTATAATATTTATTGCAGTACAAAAATTGAATAACTTCCACTATTTTCTCGTTATAGCACACTGCATCATAATAAATTCCATTATAGCACAGTGCATCAGAATAAAAACCATTATCGATATACGATATACGATGTGGCAAATATAGTATGAGATCCTTTACAAAAATCGCTTCTCATGTGTACTTAGAGCCTTGGAGGCCCCGCTTCGTTCATCTGCGACACTACGAAGCCTAGTGGTTTATTCTGGAACTAATTCCTAATTCCATCTCTTGAACGTGTAAAATTAATAGCTATTTAATAAACACTTTGTATAAATAGTTATTTAAATTATTTAAATAAAGGAATTGAACCGTTTTGGAGATAATTCGGACAAACTATTTTTGCATGATTAACTCCAAATTAGCTCTATTGTTAATTGTATAAAAGTGAATTTGAATATTAGCGAGCATTAAAAAATATATATATATATAGAATATTGACGTGTTTTCTTTTCAAAACTTAACATTGTGAAAATTAAAATGAATCAAGGAGGGTTCCGATGCGAAGGAAACGTTGAAGAGAATTTCTAAAGTTTGCTGAATAAAAACGAATAACTATAACCCCTCGACAACTTTTATCTAGAAAGATTTTCATTCTAGCCCATTAATCATCTATCATGAACAAAATCGATTGCCATGTCCATTATATAATATAATGTGATTGTTTCCTCGAATTCAGAAAATCCTATTATCAAGATACTGTATTATCAATTATCAAAGATGCGTTCAAGTGTAAATTGGTATAGTTGTATAATATATATATACACCTATATATATATAATAGTGTGGTGGTGGTGTATAGTGTATAGTAACTTCTCTTTGGCCATTTTCGGTCAATTACTTTATAACGAAATCCTGTACAAGTCACAAGTTCTCTATTGTTTCTAGATTATTGACGTCAACAGATATTGAAACTATAAACCAGAATATTTTATATACATTAACAGAATGTTATAAATTCGAAATGATAATGTAGAACAGGTTTTAAGCTCCAATTGTTGCAATGATTCCAAAATTTCAACAATAACTGACAAACCACATTTATATCGAAATTATTGAAAGCTGATAAGATAATGTTAAAAAAAAGTTTGATTGACTATAACTTTCGAAATGATGCAATAAATTCTTATAACATTACGAGCACCTTTGCCTCGTTTCTTCAAATTTGTAAAGCCCACGAGACGGTTAGTCTTATCGTCTTCTCATTTCAAACTTAAAAGCTTCTAAACAAAACAAAAAAAAAAGCAAGGATAGAATTGTTTTTATAGAAAATAAAAGTCTATATTTGCAATTTTACCGCTGTATTTTTAGAATTTTACTGCAAAAATAAGGCAATAATAGAGAACATTCTAGCACTAGAAATTTGGAAGAAAATTTATTCATTGTATAAATAAGAGACATTGTTTAATGAGGTAGGAATATTAATGTTTTTAAGCTTTATTGAGAGAAAAATCCTGTATATCCAAATAACGATTATATTTGTAATATTATGTTGAACTTAAATTCATTTTGCATTCTATATATCGTTCGGATGCTAATAATAATCGACTAACTGCAATACTATATAGTAAGAATATTATTTTATTTATAACCGAATCAGACAGTGATATCACTAAAATTTTCATTTTATATCTAAATACAGGATGGTCCACCAGAGGCTTTCCTGGTCTTGCGACTCTGGTGCTAGTGGGTGCACAAAAAAAAAACGGACTCAGTGATCTAAAGTGTGATATTTAGAGAACATTTTGAGGTTGAGACGATTTCCCAAACTTCAGATCTTCGACTGTATTTTTTTTCTCTTCACTAAAACCAGAGTTGCTGCAAGACCAGAAAAGCCTCTGGTGGACCATCCTGTATACACAAATCATTGACATCGCATTGATCCAAATATAGCACACCTATCTAATTGTGAAATTCAACGCTTTTTACCTCCAAATATTTGCAACTGGTACTGTCTAATTTAGAATTTCTGAATCCATCTCAAATAAACTTTTATTTGGATAAAATCAAATTTCTTCATTTATTTTCTAATCCTAATCACAATAAAGCTATTGTAGAGTAAAGATATGTAAATTTCGTCCATAACGTCCAAATAGAATAGATGAATGACATGTTTCACTTATGGCTACTATGTATAGACGGGAAACTACCAAATCATAAACGAAAATATGCAATTACGATATGCTCAACGTACCAGACTGTGTCCTTAGAAGCCACACGAATCAATGCAGTTAGTAGTAGTTTTCCCTTGGACCTCAGAAATGAGGAATCCCCACAGGTAAAAGGGACTGAATGTCTAAATCAGGTTAATTTATAATTGATAATTTGATTCTTACCTTAGATTACAAATAAATGGGACGCAATCTACGTACGTTCTTAAAAAAAATCTTGGACGCAATTTACGTAATTTCTATAATTTATCTTTTTTTTGGCTAGAAATTATATCGTTATTAATTTATTTTTAACTATAAAAATTTTATCTTAATCCTTTCAGAAAACTTTTGATTAAGAGTAATTAAAAATAATTATGATAATCTACATTTTAATTATATTAATTGAATAAATTACTACTATTATTATTATTATTATTATGAAAATTAAAATTAAATATAAGTATCATAAATACATATTGTTCATTACAATTTCCATAGAACGTAAATCATTTCTCTAAGCCAGTCTTGATTAATTAAATACTTTTAATCCAATTAACTGATTAATAATCATTGTTATACAATAATGAATATATTTTGAAATTATATTACGGACAAAAGTCGAGAAAATGTACGCGCCGCTGATGATGAGATAATGATCGTCATCGTTTTACGAATGAATTTGAACGAATAATAAAAGGAGAGAAAGTGATATTTAATGAGAAAATCGTGAAGATGTGAATTTTCGATTTACAATAAACACGTGCCTATAGACAACGTCACATACTAAATATATAATATATACCCTGTTTTTGTTTTTTTTTTCATAATCATCCTTATCTCCTCTTTCGTCTTTAATTAAGTGTAAACGCTTGATATAGCAAACAACTCTTTTCAACATAATTCCCTCATTTCTCTTACATTCAATAAAATTGAATGCGGTTCTATTCATTTTCAACATAAACCAGCTGCATATTGTATATTTAAAACTTAATAACACTAATTCGGAAACTAATACAAACCTATAAAATAAATAAAGTTTTGTGTTAATTACAATTTTAACGATTTCCTTTTTAAACTATTGTACGGTGGTGGTGAAGCAATTAAAATCTGACAATATATACTCTCGCACACAAAATAATACCAACAAAAAAAAAAGGATCAATTAAAAAAATATTGGACAATAAAAAGTAGGTCATCGATTCTATAAAATAACATTTATAAAAATAAAAAA
This sequence comes from Zonitis immaculata, assembly GCA_037414775.1. Taxonomy (NCBI): domain Eukaryota; kingdom Metazoa; phylum Arthropoda; class Insecta; order Coleoptera; family Meloidae; genus Zonitis; species Zonitis immaculata. The sequence goes on along the minus strand of JAZBGX010003105.1, from coordinate 3,435 downwards.
CCCTCACACCTGAATTGCATTTATTACTACCACCCCCTCAAGGTACCATCAATCACTCCCCAAACGAGATTTAATCTGTTGTATGATAATTGCCATGGCCTTGGACTGTTTGGTTAAGGCAAAACCGAATGATTTATTGTTGAAATTAATGATTCGAGTTTATACGTCGACAGCAGAGTGTCGTTTTTGTTGGCGGCTATATAGAGCTAGCGTCGTCGTCGTCGTCCTCGTCACCGTCGATGTGTAACAATGACTTTAGTTGCATTAGCGAAATTAAAAACACCTTTTAATATATTTACTTTGTGATAATCTCTTTTTTATAAATTATACTTTTCTATAACAACATTTCGTCATTTGATCCAAGTTCTGTATTAGGTACCTATATACCGGATGTCCCAGTTATCTGTGATTGGTTCATAACTTTTTCGCTATTCAATATGGCTCTCGCCATCCCGCAGGAATAATTATACTGCATATTCTAAAAATATTTACATTGTATACAGGCTGTCCCAAGTTATATTTTTTTAATAATAATGAGTCTTTGTATGAATGGTTATGGGTCAATTTTTTCTGTTCCGGCATTTTTCAACTTTTTTTTGTAAGAAAAATACCCATATTTGAAAAATCACCACAAAGTAACCCATTGAGATTTTGCAACCATCTTACTACAGAAAATTCCTGAATCACTTGTAATTTCAGTGAGTATATGATTATTGATACAAGTTAACAATTACTTACAGGCTGTACTGAAACGCAAAAAGTTGAATAACTCACTTTTTTTCAATAGAACGCCCTATATTTGACCACAGATGTTGATAGCTTTTTTGACGAGCTTTCCACTAATATAAATTTTGTATGGTAAATTTTGGCTATTCATGAAGAGACTCTACAAAATTATTCTATTACCATACAAACTTTAAATCAGTGGAAGGCTTATCAAAAATGCTACCAACATGTGTAGTTCTATTTGAACAAAATGAGTTACAAATAAAGTGAAACATTGCTTGGATGAACGTTCATATAGTATGGGGGAAAGGAAAAATTGTCCTTATATGTAAAGATTACTCAAGGGAATAGTAATTTAAGGAAATTTAAATAATTTTATTTATGTTGTTCGCTATTAAGTTAGTCAAAACTTCAATAAATACACTACCAAAGTTTCCACAACAATATTACAATTTTTAATAATCATATCTCGAATAACTATTTATCACAGTAAATATATTTAAAGTTAATAATTTTTTTTTTCTTTTTGATTATAAATAAATGCTTGTCGTCGATTGTAATAAACTTTTAGTCGTCTGTTTTCCAACAAAAACTTTCGAATAGCTAGTGGAAAACACTGTAATTTCCGTAAATTGTCAACCACTTGACGTGCATTGTCGACAAAATTTCCGTAGACTCATAATTGCACTTCAATGATGGACTACACACATACACACACACAAATTATATAATAATAAATAGTTCCATCTGGAAACCAATTAAGAATAAATAAAAAAAAATATATCAATTAAACATGGGATAAAAGTGATGTCGAGAAAGCCATATAGAGATTTTACGAAACACTCGACTACTGTATTTCTTAAACCATCAGACAAAAGCCTATCTAATCAAACTATTATAGTAAGTACAATAACACACCAAAACAACTTGCGGAAGAAACTGATTAGTTCTTGAATCACCTGGACTGTTCTAACTGCTAAACTGATTACATAATTGCCTAGAAAAGGGATAGTGATGCTAATGCGATGTCTTCTTATAAGATTTGAATGGTAGCAATGCAAATTATGGTGATTAGTAAAAAAAAGAAGGATAAATTGTTCGATTCTATATACGACACCAATCCAAAGGCCATTAGGCTACAATTCACTGTTTAGTTTTTTTTTTTTTAATAAATATACAGATAATAATTGAACTCATAAACAACCTTTGACTTATCGTGCTCTAATTTAAAAAAAATAATAGCCGTTATTTACGAAAATCAACAAGCTGTGATAAGAAAACTAATTCTATAATAAATTTTTAATTGAAATCATAAATCATTTCATTGTTATTTTTTCCTATATACTACTAAAATAATTATTAATGAAAATTTTATAAGTTCATAGTAATTACTATATATACAGACTGGTCTACCAGAGGCTTTCCTGGTCTTGTAGGAAGTCTAGTTCTAATAGAGAGGAAAAAATGGCACTCGAAGATCTAAAGTTTCGGGAAATCGTTTCAACGTCAAAATGTTCTCTCCGTTTTTTGCAAGACCAGCAAAACCTCTGGTGGACCATCCGGTATAAATATTTTTTTTAAATTAAGTGAGTAAAGATTTTAATAATCTTAATGGAGATAATCGTATTAATATAGAAATTCCGTTTATTTATAAAGTTGTTTAATATCCTATTTCCGTTCATATTTGTCTAAATTTAAAAGTGTTCGTCGTCAATTGAAACGTTCAAATTTGGAATTACCTACTACATGTAATAATTGATTTTGGAATTTTGTTTTCGATTCAACAATCACCAATGTTATTGACACACAAACTGTATATGGGCGTACATTTTATATCATTGTAATTATAACACCTATATATACAATATATATATATATATTTGATCCATATCAATGTTGAGTCATTTATTCTTTTTTAACATCGGCTATATCACCATAGCAAAGAATGAAATTGTTGTATTAAAAGCGAGACGGTCCTATTTAAATCGTAACTTTATAAATTATTCATATAAATGTGTATTTATGTATAGATGGAGGTTAAATTTAAACATTTAAACAAATCCTTCAACTTCATATAAATATCTACATATACATATAGGTATATAAAATGATATGCCCCTATTGTAGTTAGTTTTTTTTTTTTTTTTGTCGAACAAACATGATGCCTGAATAAGGAGCCAGGTGTCTATCTCATAATAAAAGATCCTTAATTTTTCTACCGGACGACTAAAGCTACCTTATTACTACAGCTGGTCTATTGCTTAGACCGGATCCTAGGTGGATTATCGACACTAATATTTATTTTACGGCTTCTATTACCTGTTGGCTAACTTTTAAACCTACAAAAAATATATATATATATATATACCGGGTGTCCCAGTCACCTGTAATCGGTCCATAATTTTTTTACTATTCAATATATTCAAATGTGGTTTTCGCCCTCCCGCAAGCGTAATTATATTGCACATCCTAAAAATATTTGCACTGTATACAGGCTGTCCCAAATTAGTGTAATGAACCAAAGTTATGTTTTTTTAAATAGAATGCTATATATGTTTATACATAATTGGATTTGTGGTGAAAAAATAATGAGACTTTATATGAATAGTTATGGGTCTATCATTCTCCAATCCGGAGTTATCCAACTTTTTGTTAAGAAAAAGAGCAATATTTGAAATATCACTACGAGGTAACCCACTGAGATTTTGC
>JAZBGX010003101.1:0-10541 GCA_037414775.1 Zonitis immaculata | reverse complement strand
TTTTTTGGCACCCACTCGAGCCATAGAGTTACAAGACCAGAAAAGCTTCTGGTGGACCGTCCTGTATAAGTATATAGATCGTTATCATTTTGTTCAATGTAGTAACGAAACTACTACGATTTTGATGGATAGAAATACATTATTTTTTGTTGATGGTTATTTCACCAAAAAAAAAAAAAATGGCAATAAGGTTAGACAAACTAAGTAATCAATAACCAAACATTCAGTTATGTGCTTCAATTACCTGCGGGTGGTGGGAATGTTTTATTTAGAAAGTCCATACGCACATACCAGCAAGACATCCCGAATAATATCCGCCGGCTTAAGAGGTAACAACGGAACTGGGAACATTACGATCAATTATGGGGCTATAGCTGGCATGTAGAGAGAATGAGAGAAGGTAAGCTGGTAAAAGTAGCACTCCAAGAGAAGTGCATAACAGCAAAAGACTGGTTGACACATCACTGAACAGAATAGTGAATTCCATATAGCAAAACCTTGATTGGACGGACGCAGACACAATACTTGTTTCACCAAATTTTATTTCCTCCAGAAATAAATGTAGGCTACCGATATTTGGAGTAATACACACAGTAGTTGTCCAAAAGTCAGTACCTCTTTCAAGGAAAAACTACTATTGGGCGGACACTTATTTTTGGAACTTGTCGTTTTCACGTAGATTACCGCTCAAGAGAGGTTCCACTGTACAGTTTGAAAATTTACTAGGAATCAAGATCAATATTAGTACTAGAATTGTATTTGTTTCAATTTCCAAAATATAAACTTTATCTAGAATTTTATTTAGAACATAAAATAATTGATAATTTTTGACTTTTGTATTGAAAATCATGTTATCAATTTTACGATAACAATTAATAAAAAAAAAACATAATTAAAATAATAATTATAATAATAATCTAGAGTAAATGGTCGATATAATTATCTAAATACAGGATGTCCTGTTTTAATTGGGTACAATTATTTTTATTTTTTTTCTAATAATAAATAATAGATTTGCTAATAATCAGAAATCTTAGCATTATAGAATTTTTGTTGTTGCAGGATTCGGGTGTCGGTACACCAGTTACATTACGTGTTGATAAACATGGTTTCTATTTATATTGGGTTGATCAGAACCATGAAATGGACCTACTTGATATTGCGACAATACGTGATACACGGACAGGACGTTATGCTAAAATACCGAAGGTAAGAGAAAATTTATTGTCAATTATTTAATTTATCCAATTGTTTATTATTAACAACAATAATAACAATTATATTATATATAATCGGCTCATGACGGGTATCACAGATTATTGTTGATATAATTACTGTAAATGAAAAGTTGTTCGCCTCTCTTTTGCTTTTCTTCTCTCTCTGTCTTCCCCCATATCCATCTATCTCCCAGCCTCTGTCTCTCCTTATCTACCTTACTTTCTCTATCTCTTCACGTCTCCTCTATTTTGCCTCTCTCTCTCTATGTCTCTTTCTATATCTTCCTCTTCTCACTTCTATTTCTTTCTCTTATCTAATCAATCTCTCTCACCTTAACTATCTATCTATCCCTCTCTAACTATTTTCCCTCTCATCACTAACACTATTTCCACTTCTCACCTATCACTATTTCCACTTCTCACCTATCACTATATTCCGTCTCCTTATCTCATCCGATATCACTTGTTTCCATATCCCCCTCTCCACATCTCTCCATCGTTCGCCTTCCCCATTTCCACTGCCTTTTTTATCTCCCCACCGCCAATGTCTCTCTCACACTTACTCCTTCTCTCTGCATATGTCAATCTCGTTCTTTTTTCCTACCTTCTCCTCTCCCTCTCACACTCTATTTTGCACTCTCTCTCTCTCTCGCTCTTCGCTTTCTTGAAATTCGAAATATAAATCTGTTTTCTTTTAATCATAAATTATATATAGAGTTTAGGTATAGAAGTACATTGATCAGAATATAGACTAGATGGTGTAAAATAGAATTCATCGATATCGATGTACTTCTTCTATGAACAGTCCAAAAATATTTGTAATTATTTATTCATAAATCTATTTTTTTTATTTTTTTTTTTTTTTTGAATTCTAATTAGTCCGTCAGTCAGTCAGTTAAATCAGACCGCATTTGTTTGGATTATTATTATTATTATTATTATTATTTGATATGAATAATGGAATTTTTATATTTCATTTCAAACATTTGCCAAACAATTGTTATATTTCACCAGAGGAAAAAAAAATATGTATATCTATCAATCGAGTGCTTTTATATGAAATATTTTTTGATTTTTTATGACTCTTTGAAATTCTAATTGATGGCATTTCGCCCATTTTTATTACTTTTTGTTGTTTGTTGAACCATACATATCGTGACGCCTTCCTTTCTCCCTTTAAATCTCACTCACTCTCTCTCTCTCTCTCTCTCTCTAATTAATATTCTGTTGTTTCTGTTCTATATATATATACAGATAATAAACTTAAATAAAGACACAAACTAAATGACAACAACATTTGTAGAATAGGAATAATCTAGATAATGGTTAGTCTCTAGTGAGTAATTTTATATGGAAAAACAGAATGGCATAGATACATATACATATTGTATATATATACAGTGAGTTTCATTGAACATGTTAACAGTCGTCTGTATAGTGAGTGGTATTTTTTATTGAAGCAAATTGCGTGACAATCGACAAGATGATTGTATACAAGAAAGAGAAAGAACAAATAAAAAAAAAAGCATTCGCTTATTATTCTTGATCTATAGAAGATGTACATTTGATAGGGTATGGGCGGAGCTAAGACTTATAACCCTCCAAACACCGCACCTCACCGTGATAGCCTTTACAGTAGTTGTACTGTAGTAAGGTGCGTTGGGCGCAACTTTGCCCATGCTCTCTCAAATGTGAATCTTCTATAATCAATAAGCATTCAACAAGAGCCTCACTAATGGTTAGTGCTAAGACTAGTTTTTAACATGATGACTCGGATCAATAAATGTTTGCATTTGTTGTTCTAACTATATTTACTTAGGTGTTCTTATGTATGTGAAACACACTGTATAAACATAGGAAAAGCATCTATCCCACACATGAGCTATATAAATGCTTTTCAAATAATTTTATTGTATAATAATGAACAAAAGACTTCTGTTATCTATGTAACGAATCTATTATAATGAGAATTTTTTTTGTGAGATATTTTTGTTTTTGATAATTATGCAGAATCGCTATTTTATCAATTAAATCTCAGCTAATAGAGGGTGTTTATGAGGAAAAATGTTGATCTACGTGCTCTGATTAGACCATGACATTATAATGTTGATGAACCCATTTTATCGATGACAAGACCGTTTTCTTCTTGTTATATTAATAGGAATAATAGGGAATTAAAACTCGAGGATGAACTTTAACAACTTTATCGACTGAATCTAATAGAAAGCATGTTTTGTTTATAAAAGTTGTATCTGGGATCTTCCAACTACAATCCGCATGCTAAATCTAACCCGGCCAATATCATCAATCCGGCTTTTACGACAGTCCAATATGGCTTTCTGTTGTTGACCACTGTTTTAGTTCTTACCGAACAGTACTGTGGTCCTAAAACTAGACTGTTTGGAGACCCCTGCTGTAGTCTAGTCTAGAAATTAAAACAATACAATAATTAATTATTAATCAATTAATTCATTCAATTTTTTTATATTATTATTTTTTTTTTTTGATATTATCGTGACATTTTAATATTGTCCAATTTTGATATTCTCATTTCTAGAACAATATAAATCAATTATAATTTGATTTTAAAGTTCAAAAGCTATTCTATGACTAAATAAAATAGCAATTTTCTACATATATCGATTTAATACCAGTTCGATAAGTTTTTATTATGCTTCTATCTATCAATCATCAATCTATTTTTAGGAATGAAAATAAATGAATACCGCATCATACTAATGCAATACAATTTGCATATTGAACCGAAACAACAACAATAACAACAACAAACAAATTGCAAAATATATAATATAATTAACCCGGCGCCTCCACCAAAATTCGATCCGTTTTGTTTTTTTAATTTTATCGATTTAATTTATATGAATTCTAATTGACAATACAAAGATAATATTCTTAATGTTTGTGCTTTGTTATTATTTTCTTGTCACGATCAAAATCCAAGGTTATCAAGCCAAAATAATAATAATAATAATAATGTTGATTATAATGTCGAGAATAATCGTTTGTAAATTGTAAATTTCAATTTCAAAGACTTCCTGGAATCTCTATAATTTATTATTGAAACTAAAACAATTCAAAATATAAGTATTAGAAGCGAAAATAGAAAGAGAGAGAGAGAGTCCAATTCAAAGCTTCCTGTAAATATATAAACTTGGGCTTTTCTCAAAAATTGGTCTGATACCGCGATTCTATATTTAGGGAATTTATTGTCAGCCATCTTACAGTTGGTCTAATAAACAAGAACTGTCAAAATCACATAGACTAATATAAATAACCAGACCTCTAATTGCCTATATTTTGTGCAGAACAAAAATGATGCATTTTTTAGCGGTTGGCTGTCAACCAGTTTTGTTAAGGTAAATGGACTAGTGCGATCCGTTGCGTATTCATTTATCTGGGATTGTGTTGTTAAAGAACATGCATGCGACAATAATTGGGTGGAATCAGAACGCTCTAACTGATTTAGCCACAGCTTTAGGCGATTTATTGGGACTAACTTCATGGCTAAATTTACGAGTCGCACCTTCCCAGCCAGAGTTCGGGGTCTAGTTATTGTTATTACATTAGTCTATGCAAAATCAATTTGACGTTTGAGACCAAATTGAGGAAAAATAATTTCCGAAAAGGGGTGTTTAGAGGTCGCTAGTGTAGATTTCTCGATGACTTGTAGATGCACATGAAGCTAGCGCTTTATGGAGCTTGTAAACAAAGTGAAGTTAGCATTAGATCTAATAAATTGTTTATATTTAATTTTTTTATCAATATTTCATATATTTTTGTCCAACTGCAATAATAATAATAATAATAATAATAAATATCCATTAATAAATCGATTGATATTTCGCAGTTTATTAAAGAAACATTGTTTATTATAAGTTTATTTTTGTTTTGATTGATTGATTGACTGATTGATTGGATAAATGAAAAGAATCTCCGCCTATCAATCTGTTCTTATTTCCTTTTGTCATTTTTTTTATTTGCCATGCTATCAATTTATTTTCAATAATATCTATTTGTTGTAAGATTTATTTATCAATAAATTACAATTCTTGAGTTGTTTTCTGTTTTGTTTTGCTGATTCTTACAATTGGAATTAGTCATTTAACACGAGGTGATCCAAAAATAATTATAATGTTTATTTATTTGCCTATTAATACTCTTTTTGTTAGTCTATCTATTGATCTTGATTCTCCCCAAAATGCTTCTACAATGGTCGTTATCTAGCTATTCCTACTCCTGAGTTGCTCTACAAGCCGGACAAAGAAATAAAAGTCACTGGGAGCTAGATATGGTCTTCAAGTAATTCGGAACTCAGTTGTGTATGAGTTTCTTGTCCTAGTGAAATAGTACTTGCAAATTTGATTTACTTCGATGTCTATGAAGATGGTCGTCTCAAGATCGCAGTGATGGATTCAAGACTCGAATCGTCAATCTTCGATCTAGATCTTTGACTCTTTTCACATTTCCACCGGATGGCCGTCTTTCGTGATACTCATCTTCTATAGATGCTCTGGTTAGCTTCAACTTTTTGCAGTAGCGTACAATTGTAGAATATGAAGAGGCACAGTTTGTCAATGTTTCCACTAGACATTAGTTTCAGACTGAAGATGGATCTGACTTCGTTTTTCTTCGTTCTCGTGTTATCTGCGGTGTATTTGGTGGTCTTCGGAAATATCCGATTGATTATCGTTACTTTTAGACACTTTTAGACCAGCCCTCGTATATTGCATAATTTATCTATACAATAGAGAAGTTGCATGTTTTCTAATTATTTTTCGAAAGTTTAAGGGGCGTTGTTACGACAAATCAAAGAAACAACAACGTAAAAACTGATTTTTTGGGTAATTTTTTGATTAAAAAAAAAAAAATTTTCAAACGCCAGTGACGTCATTACATCGGTTGATTAGTAGCGCCATCTTAAAAATATCCAAGTTTATATGAATGTGATGAACTGTGCTCACTAGAAGATTGCGCTCTTCAAATAGACAATTTTCAATATTTGAATTACATATATTATATCAGCCAGGTTTATCACATATCACAAGAAAATTTCCTAGATTCGATGTCTCTTTAATTTATAACATGGATTTTTCGATATACATTCCAAAAACCAACGTTTTCTGTTGAGATTCAGTCCTGCAAATAGTAGCGACGGATGTTATGACGTCACAATCGTTTTTTTTTTTTCGCGGGAAAATTTATTCAGTTTTCGTAATTAATTTGTGAAAAAATTAAATTATTTATCAAAAAAAAAATTATCAGAATATACTCCAAATAATTCTTTCTTTCACATACATATGAATTTGTAGTGATTAAAAAGAAATGCGTCTTCTCTATTAACCTATAATAATTGAAATAATTCTAACAATCAATCACAATATAATTAAATTGTAATAGAATACTTTAATTTGGAAAATTCCATTTAAAACTCATTAATATTAAATAGTAAATGTGGTTCAACTTATAATTTAATAGAGACGAACCAGATTCCAGTTGATTTTCCATATAGAATTATTAAAGAAATCTACTAGATCGAGCGGAAATAGCTTATATTTTCACCGCAAGCAAAATAATCCATTGAAAATCCCATTATAAATTGATATGTTACTGTTGTTGTTGTTGTTGCAGGATCCGAAATTGCGCCAAATTGTAACCATGGGCAGTCAGGATACATTAGAAGAGAAAACAGTGACTGTATGTTGTGCCAATGATTTTGTTAATATAAATTTTATAAATTTTTGTTGTACAAGAAAAGAAATAGCAAGGCTGTGGACGGATGCTATAATGAATTTGGCATATAATTTGAATCAGATCAATGGCACGACAAATATGTATTTAGAAAAAGCTTATACGAAATTAGTATTGAGCACTGACAAGACTGGCAAAATACCAATCAAAAAGTATAATTCAATCAACAAAAAAATAATTGAATTAAATTAATTTTTTTTGTTTTTTTTTTAGCATAATTAAAATGTTTGCACAAAGTAAAGATGATAAGAAACGTATAGAAACTGTAATGCAATCGTGCGGTTTACCGTATGGCAAAAACGACAATATTAATCCAGACAAATTCCAATTTGAAGATTTCTTAACGTTCTACAAAACATTAACGCAACGTAGTGAAGTTGAGAAAGTTTTCAATGAAATGTTAGTAGTTAGTAGTAGCAATTCATTCAATTAATGAATTTCCAATTACCCATTTTTTTAAAATTTTTTTTTGGTAGAGTTGGTTCTAAAAAATATATGACAGCAGGACAATTTGTCGATTTCCTAAATAAGACTCAACGTGATCCACGTTTAAATGAAATTTTACATCCTTATGCGAATACAACACGAGCTAAAGATATTATTGGACAATATGAACCGAATAAATACAATGCACAAAAAGGCCAATTATCCTTTGATGGTTTCTTAAGGTACTTAATGTCGGAGGATAATAATATTATGGCACCATCCAAATATGAATTATTCGATGATATGGATCTACCATTGGCACATTATTTCATCAATTCATCGCACAATACTTATCTAATTGGTCATCAATTAACTGGACGATCCAGCGTTGAAATGTATCGGCAATGTTTATTAGCTGGATGTCGGTTAGTTCATCAAACAAAAACCAAAAAACTACACTATTACAATAATTATAATTTTCTTGGAAATTCTAGGTGTGTGGAATTGGATTTTTGGAATGGTCGTACCGACGAACCGGTAATCGTTCATGGTTATACATTCGTTCCAGAATTACCAGCCAAAGAAGTATTAGAAGCGATCGCTGAAAGTGCATTTAAAACATCAGATTATCCGGTAATTCTATCATTCGAAAATCATTGTAATCCAAGGCAACAAGCTAAAATTGCAAATTATTGCCGTGATATATTTGGTGATATGTTATTAGAACAACCATTAGATTCATATAAATTAGAACCGGGAAATCCATTACCACCACCATCGGTATTGAAAAGGAAAATTATTATAAAAAATAAAAAGAAACATCACCATCATCCGCATCATCACAAAAATAATAAAACAACAACAACCACCACTACCACAACAACAACAACAACAACAACACAATCATCAATTGAAGTTGCACCATCAGAACCGACCGGTAATGGGGATATTTCTCATCATGCTCCACCATTACAAACAAGACAAGTAAATAAATGTCTTTCGATTAGTCAATTTATTAATAATTCTAATTGAAGGGTTCTAAAGAATCAACTGGTACTGATGAGGATGAGGATAGTTCGAGTGATGAAGATGGTGAAAATATTGAAACCGACGCCCCATCTGACGCTCCAACTGACAGTGGCGATCATAAAGCATCAGCTAGTGAAACTGAAGCCGGTGCTGAAATCTCCGCTCTAGTCAACTATGTCCAACCTGTACATTTCTCTAGTTTCGAAAATGCCAAAAGTATTCCAATTATAATTGAAATTAGTCGATTGTTTGTAATTAATAATTTTTATTTTTTTTTTGTATATATAGAGAAGAATCGTAGTTATGAAATGTCATCGTTCGATGAACGGCAAGCCACATCATTATTAAAAGAATATCCGGTACAATTCGTTAATTATAATAAACATCAATTGAGTCGTGTTTATCCAGCTGGTACACGTTTCGATTCATCAAATTTTATGCCGCAAGTCTTTTGGAATGCCGGCTGTCAATTAGTTGCATTAAATTATCAAACATTAGATTTAGCTATGCAATTAAATTTAGGTATATTCGAATATAATTATCGTTGTGGTTATTTATTGAAACCGGAATTTATGCGACGTACCGATCGACGATTTTATCCATTTGCTGAATCAACAGTAGATGGTATTATAGCTGGTACTGTTAAAGTTACTGTGATAAGTGGTCAATTTTTGACTGATAAACGTGTTGGTACTTATGTGGAAGTTGAAATGTATGGTTTACCAGCTGATACAGTACGTAAACGTTTCCGTACGAAAGTTATACAAAATAATGGTATTAATCCGGTTTATGATGAGGAGTCGTTTGTTTTTAAAAAAGTCGTATTACCCGATTTAGCATCAATACGTATTGCTGCTTATGAAGATTCTGGTAAATTTATTGGCCATCGTATATTACCGGTTGTTGGTCTATGTCCTGGTTATCGACATGTCAATTTACGTACAGAAATTGGACAACCATTACCATTAGCCACATTATTCGTACAAATTATTGTTAAAGATTATGTACCAGATCGTTTATCGGATTTTGCTGAAGCTCTAGCTAATCCAATCAAATATCAAAGTGATTTGGAAAAACGCGCCCAACAATTGGCTGTATTAACTGATGATATGGAACCGACTGATACTAATGAACAAGAGAAAAAAAATAGTTTAACTAGAATTAATAAAGAACAAACGGTAAATGGTAGTCCAATACAAAAACCGACAATTATATGCCCAACAACATCTCTAGATTTAACAACAGATAATGAAACAATACTAACATCACCAATTATAACAACAACAACAACGACAACATTAACAACAACACAAACAATTGACTTGAATTCATTATCGAAGCCTGTTGAAATTAAAGAGGAGAAATTCGAAGAAATCACAGCTGAGCCGTTGGAGAAAATTTTAGATAATAAATTAGTTAAAGAGAAACGTTTAGAACTTGATAAGAAATTGGAGAATTTACGTAAAAAACATGAAAAAAAGAAGATGACGTTACAATCACAAAAATCTGGTGATTTCCAAGAGAAACGCTCCAAATTGATCAACATGAAATTAGTTAAACGATTATCCAGCAAAAATATGTAAGTACAATAATTATTATTTGTTTAATAAAACATTATATTAGTTAATAATAAATTGATGAATAGATGATTAAATTGATACAAATAATGCTATTTGAGCAAATTAATTAATTTGATTTGTCGTAAAATTGGCAACAATTAAAGGGCGGACAATCAAGCCAGTTGTTCTGAACAACCAACTGGTGTTTGGAGCATTTGTGCAAGATGGTGAGTTTCATGTTTCATGATTGCAACAACAACAACAACAAACAACACGTATTGCACACAAAACTATAATGATCGTACCACACTATATCTCCTCAAAGTTGGCGTTGACTCTGTGAACGTAGGTCCGTTGATTGTTTCAGCCGCCTGTCGGTAATGCAGATTACTGACGCTAATTACAATTATAATTTTTAGTCAGTTATCAATTGACAGCAAACTTTGATTTTCTACATTCTTGCACAAATTTTTGATCAGAAAGAAGTTAGCGGGCAATGTTGTTATTTTTTGATGAATGATATATCATAAAATTGCTCCTC
>JAZBGX010003099.1:0-10549 GCA_037414775.1 Zonitis immaculata | reverse complement strand
ATAGAATGTTGTATATAGTGAGCATGTGTTCTGAAGCCCGTCAAAATTGTACAACTCATATCCGGCGTCATTTTTCAAGCATGCACTACGTTTTTCTTTGTTCAGAAAATCGCAAAAAAAAAATACAAGAAACTAAAATGAAAAAGTCGGACATGCTGACTATTTTCAACGCCCACGAAATTTATTATATTATGTCAAAAAAAAAAAATTATTAATAATAATGATTGTTTATGTTATAAATTGATGAGGATGCTTGTAAGTTCACTCGAATACAATAACTCGACTGAAATTGTTTTTTTTTTGTTGTATAAAAAGAAATTTCCTCATAATCGCAAAGTTATTTTTCATCACACCTTCTCCAATATAAAATTTCTTCTATATAGCGGACTCAACATTTGTTTTTGCAATTAATTAAATCGATACTTTATTGTTATTGTGTTTTGATTCAACACGGAAACTTCTAAAATTTATTGAATATAATATTGAAGATATAAGAGTAAAATTCCACCTGTATATCTATTGTTGTCTTTTATGCACCAATTGGATCATGGTGGAGTCTAATGAATTTCAAGGTGTGTTTTACTTACGTATTAAGCTCGAGATCCAAGCGGAATTTGTGGTTGAAAGCTTTGATGAGAAGCGAGGTGCGATGGAAGTGTTTGCCTGTCTGCAACAATAACACAACAATACAATTTGATAAATTTACTCTAGAATACCAATTTGATGTCATATATTTTGGCTCTAGCTATATAATAATGTGGAAATTTCGTTAAACACTGCAATTGTATCGTTAATGTTATGGGATCCAAAAAACAAACACCAACTTTATTTTAGAAACCACTCTACTAATTGAATATTTTTTATGTTTGTTTCTTTTCGATCCACACGTTCATTAACAATGAAAATAGAGAGAGACTCTTTTTAGACTAGCAGAGATGAAAGTGCTAATTATCGTTGAGCATTCCATTAAACTAGAGGTTAGGGTATAATTAAATGGTCGTGGTGTAATTCGAAATAAAAGAGCCATGACGTCAACAACACCAGCGATAGAAAAGGTTTGAGAATAAAATCCCGTTGCGTTTCCGTTCGTGTCAACAATTACGTTGAATATCAATATTTGGGGTGGATTTTTCTAGCAACAATTTGAAGAATTGATGGCGCATTGCGAAGGGAGAAAGACAATAATGAAATCGGGGCGATTCAATCAATTGAAGACTATTTGTGATAATTTTCGCATCATTCCAAAATAGAATGACCGATTCACGCAGATGTTCGTTCAAATTCTAATCAAAATGGAATTTTGATGGACATGGAGGAGTGAGCCCAAATCAACATTCAATGGAAACAACAGAAACAATAACAAAAAATAAATAAACAAAATTGTAAACAGTGGTGATAAAAATGTTTATTTAAATATAGATTTTTGTATAGAAAATATGTATTGTGTGTTGATGCTTTATAGACTGAACACACGATTTTACGTTATTTTTATGACATGAAAATGTTAGTTATTGTTACAAACTCATATTTATTCATGACCGAGCTATAGGATAATATCATCTGTAATACAAGCAAAGCAAGCCATAAATTTTATATTTCTCAATCAGAAAGATTGACAGTAGATTTATCTTTCTAAATAATATAAAAATCAATTATTGTAAAGCCTGTCCAAAAATTTTCGAATTTCAAAATCTATATTGTTAAGTTTTATTTTATATATCTATATATATATAGTGTTCCAGTTTTCGGTACGTCATGGGGGCTAACTCATTTGTCGACAGTTTGACAGCTACATTCTCTATCCGATAAGCAAACCCTCCAGACTATTTATCAAATCCATATCCTTTTTCTATTCCATCACAATCATCATTATCATTATTTTTTGCATCTCCTCTCTTCTACTCCATGTTCGTTATTTTTCGATGGTCTCTCTGGTGGCCTCGATGATATTTTCCTACGCACGACGCACTCTCCTCCAACTTTTTAACTTTAATTAAGTTGTCGACTCTGTCAACAATTATGAGAAGTTTAATTATAAATGCGATGTTGTTTGTTTAGCTCAAATTGTTGTTTTGAAGATATCGACAGTAATTATATAATCTTATAATTAAGTTAATATTGAAAATACCTTGTATTCTAGATAGCTTAGGTATATTTATTTATTTAGCTATTTACGTTGTGGAGATGTATGCTAAATATGTGAATGATTCTGAATATCACCGCTAGCGGCAGCATAGCCACGAGCACCCGTTCCCCTGGTAACCACTTGCTCTTAATTGAAAACCAACCTGATGACGAATCAATAAAGAGAACGAGAGCACCACGCCCAAGTTGACGGCATGCTTTATCTAACAACAATTTTTCTAGGTTATCATCATCTTTTGTTTATTCCAACAATTCGTTGAACAAAATAAACAATTTCCATTTATTATAGAAATTGTGCGATTTTGGTGGATGCGCCGGTGAAATACAGCTCAAAATCAATTCAACAATATTGAAATTCTAATATTATTATGTAAATTTATGCATGACACATGTCCCTACTGGAGAGACATAGAACGTGGTCATCGAATATAATTCCAGAATCACGGAAGATATTGGATGTAATTACGACAAATTCGGATTAACAACTATAAAGTTGGATTGCAACTGTTAAAGTTAATTGTTCGAGGAGATCATGACCTTAATTTAAGTAAAAAATTCCAACGATAATCGAACTGAAAGTTTCAAGCAAAACCTACTACACTACAAATAAACATTATTACCATTGAATCATCAGTACTTGTTTTACAAGATGAATTGAGAACAAACCTAGATATTTGTAGAAGAGGTATTTTATTTATTTATTTTTTTGTTGAAAAATTAACAATTTCATGCATTTCTTGCGTGTCTACAAGCGGTATATTGTATAGTCGAAGATAAAATACCATGAACATCCCGGGTATTTCATGTGATTGACGATGTGTTTCGAAATGACATCGTCTACTATATAAAGTGGCAAATCTATTCAAAATGCACACATTATTTATACAAAAAAAAAACATTTGTCTCTTGATGCGAATTTTTTTTTTGTGTTCATATGTTGTTGTTGTTGAATTTTACCAAAAATTTTAGGCCTATTATTATTAATTTGTACAACAGGTGGCTTGGCAATTTTCATCTAGTATAGTTATACAAGGCGGATCGAGTCGTTGGAATTTAATGTAAAAGAAATACATGTCAATGGGAACATAGACATGGGTTGTTGTCAACAACAAACCAATTCACACATAGAATAATAATTAATCAAACTTTTAATTTACGATATAAAAATTGAAAGCTCGAATCTTCCAATTAAGTTCATTTCTAATCAATGGAAAAGCCCTATCAAGTTATGAAAGATCGTTTTTCTGTCGCCTCTACCACCACAATATAGTGATTACTATTCAGGCTAACGATTCCATAACAACAACAACAACAACAACAACAACAACAGCACACACACATAAATACATTGATGGTTGTTATAAATTTCTAGAAAAGATTAATTGCTCGGACGCCTCATATGAGCGATTAAATCTAGCTATACGTTTGCTCATGCCCTACAGGCGAGATAATAATAATAATAATAATGTTTTATCGATAGAAAAAAAAACTACACATACCTATGTGTAGTTTTACATATTTACTTTTGCTGTTACAATCAAGAATTTTTATTATGGCGATATTTTATGTACACGTAAAGTTGTCGATAAATTTTGATTTACTTGTTTGATTTGTACTACATGGAAATTTGATTATCGACAATCGAACTTTGATTTCCGACTTCTAAAATTTCTACGATAAACAAATAAGAATCGATTGAACGATCTTTCTAATTCAACATTAATATTTCGGTATTTAGTTACCATTTGTAATAAAAATCGGAAAGATAATAATGGTGGTAGTATAGCTTGTTTCTTTTCCTGTATTTTTAATGGCAGAACAAAGGTGGAGGTTAAGTGCAGTAGTATATCTATAAGAGCCCTATCAGCACTCTGTCAACTTAATGGCGTCCAGCCCCGGCCAGTTGCTGTATCTCTACTTATTTGTTTTTTCCGTTTCCGACTCATAAACTTATAGCTTTTATACACGCCTTTGGCTTTATAACGTAGACAAAATGACAGAATTAACAGTTCCTCCATTAAGACAGTCGTTATTGTTCTTGTTGTTGTTGTTGTTTATGGAACTGACTCTATTGTAACGAAACAAATACAAATATTTACAATAATTCCTTATATCAAACAATAAAAAAAAAGATTTTTATAGAATGGAGAAATACATTTCCATACTTGCACAAATCCTTTGATTTACAAATTGAAAAAAATAAATTACATACAATCGTTTGAAACGTAATAAAGCAATTTTTTTTTTCACTTTTATAACGATTTTTGCTATTTACCACAAGAACAATTCCGCAATTACCATTTTTCTTTGATCTGCGACAATTATGAAAGGTACAAAAAAAAAAATGACGTCTATTTAATAAAAATAAAAGAAATTCATTGAATCACAAATAAATGGCTATTGGACCTTTAAAAACAAAAAAATTACTACAAAGCTTCATTATAAAAGCAATTTGGAAAATATTTCAAAGGAATAAATATTTTAGTAAAATTATTCAAATATAACTGTATTTATTATTATTTTTTTGTTATCTACGAATAATTATTTAAATATTAAAACTATTTATGTACGTTTAGTAATTAAAATCTTGTTAGATTTTGCAATAGTTGTGACGACCTCTGGTTGTTTTTTTTTTGTTTTGTTTTTCTTAATATAAGAGAAACCGTTTAAATAAAATAATTAGAGTCCACTTGACTTGGTTTAACGAGCCAAAATAAATACGAATGTCGTCTAAAACAGAACGAAAACAATTAAAATGTACACACGAACAACAATGTTTTGTATTTTGTTAGATTAAAATACAATCTTTAGAGAAATACATGTTTACAATGAATTTAAAAGATTTCTATTTATTTTTACAACAAACTCAATTCAAACCCTATGCACATCGCCTCTAAAACTTAAATCGACCGCCTCTAGTAATACGTGTTAAACGGATTCCCAAAGTCTGTCTACAGTTTCAGAGATAAAGCAAAAGTATGATCGATAGAACTGTTTCCATGGGATGATAGAAGCCAATTTTTGAATAAATATTCAGTACTTCCAAAAAGTCCAAAAAAGAAGCCTCCAGCAGTTCCATAATACTCATTCATTAATCAACAGATGGATACAACTGATAGAAAACTGTTATATGTGTGCATGGAGTGATAGATGCTCCTTTAACTACAATAAGTACTGTGATAACTGAGAATGGAGATCAAGATGAGAATGATATTCGAATAATATGGATTGTTGGAATTTTCCAAGTTGACTAGATAGAAGCCAACCGGTGACTGTTAGAAATCACAGGTGTGCCCATCAATGTGACAATTGCATTTGTTGAGTTTCCGATAGTTGGATAAAGTTCAAACTTGGCAATTTAGCATAGAATTTTTTTCTATAAAGAAAAACAAACACCGAATATATAATTTTAAATAAAACTAGAATATTGTATTAATCAAATGAAAGGATTGGTTATTGTTTGTTTTATAGAAAATAGTAGTGGAGATAATTAAACTAGACAGGTATTGACGTAATACTGAATAACGTCGGTGGTGTTGCCGTCATCAACAACAACACCACCACCAGCTATTACCACTATCATTTGAACAACCCTCCACCTATTATAGTCCTACATACATTTCATACCTATGGCTATAGTGGTGGTTGATATTACAGTGCGCTTTGCGTTTCCTTTCTCTAGAATAGTATGAATTATTACGAAGCTGTGATGCATGGCTTCCTTTACTATATATAACTATTGAAACTGTTCCAAGCTTTTATGTGATGAAGCAAGTTTTAGTTTTGTATATGTGGATGAAACCATTTCCAGCGTATAATAAACGTACTGTCCGATAATAAATATAATTTGTCCATACTATATTATTTGATTATGAATAGATTGTATATCCATCTATACGCTTTGATATTGATGCTTATGCTCTTAATGATCTGATCAAAATACAATTTGAATACCACCAATCATCTGTATCGATATTCAGGAATTAATGGATAATAGGCTAGAATCCTAATTATAGTTATTCAATCCATTGCTCATTCAAATATGATTAGATGGGGGATACGCACAAAAAATTAATCTCTATTGGTTTTCGTCGATATTCAAATTCATATCAACGGCTAACTTAACTTGAATTTTACAACTGGACTCAAATTTTTGATTGAACGCTTTTACTTTAGAAATTGAGATGAAACAACGACCGAACCAAGGTGAGAATAAAATTCTATCATCGGAAGTTCTATATAAACTTAAAGTGATTCATTACTTAGTACACTGTTGAAAACTGGCAATAGGGACTATTAGTTTGTTTAGTTGGCAAGTTGAAGAATACTGTTTCCTATTTTCTTTTTTTGCCAAAATTTTTTTTTGTGTACAGTTCTACGACAATTTTGCGAATTAATTCAACAACTACTTTGATAATATTTTTGTTAAAGTTATGTGTCTCTTGTGTTTACAACAATTTTACTTTCAATAATATTGTGGGTTATATGAGACTGTTTAGAAGTTGTGGACAATAACATCCATCCCTTAGGTCATATTCAAAGGACTATATCGCCAAATACTCCATAGACATATCTATCTAACGGTTATAATAGAAAGAAAAAGATTCTCTATGGAACGGTTGTTGTAACTTTAATCATCAATTATGGATTGGATCAAAATTATATGCCCATACTTTTTTTTTCCCCCGTCCTATTTAATAAAAGCAAAAAAGTTTCTCTTAGGAAAAAAAAAGAAAAGTTGATTCTTTCAGTCTTTGATTATATTTGTGCTTTTATCGTATATATTTTTGTTATTGAAAGCTGGCCCCATTAAGCCCACCTCCATTATTGGATAATGTTACCACACACCATTGTCAATATTCCAAACAATTGTTGCTAAATATAAAATCGATTATAATTACTTCAATTACAACTAATTGATCAACTTGTAGGTCCTTTCAACATGTACCATTATAATAAAAGAGCCTAATTTGATTGCTTATAAAAACATTCGACTAAATTTATCGTCATTTCCTCGAATGTTCTGCCGTTGATCCTTGATCTATAATAATTTTAATAAAGTATCGGGATAATGATCGGCTATTAAATAGAAAAGACCTTTTAAAATCGTCCAATTATTATAGTGTTGGTGGTTGGTTGGTTGGGTGTTGGCAATAATAATTCCCATTCATTTTATCATTTAAAGCGACGCACTGTTCCAATTTTTGCTCTCTTCCAAATCGAAAATAAAAGGAAACAGCACAGTTATATAGAATGCTTATGGATTTATGTTTATCATTCAAATTTTTGATATTATTGGTGTCTTTTTTCTCTTGTCCTGTCCCAGTTGTGGCTATTTATTTTGATTGCTATCGATTGAATTGTAAATTTTTTGTAGGCAATAACGAGGGGGAAGAAAAAAACCAGCACCAAGATAATTGTATTTATGCAAAAATTAGGGTGGAAATTCCGTCTTTTGATTCCTCGAATGGAATAAATTGTCTTGAAAATATGGGAATAAATAAACAATTTTTTGTTTTATATATATACTATATATAATAAAAATTAATTCAATTGTTTGTATATACTATATAAGAGGCAACTTACTTTGGACGAACGCCCACGGCTTTGGTATGCTCCTCCATCACCCTGGCCTCTCTGTAAAAATAATTCGTATTGATGTGACGAGCAATACAGAATAATAAAATTAATGATAAGAATGGGCACAATTTTTCTGGTTTTGTCCAGTATCACAACAAATCTGCATTCGTTCTATGATTATTTGAACAAAATTCTCTATTGTTTTTCTGAAATGTTTACAAAATGCCTGATTTATTGAATTCGGTTGCAATATTTAGACAAAATAATAGCACTAATGAAGCATCATTCAACTTTATTTCGATTCAATACGTAATTCTACAGCAAATAATTATTGCTCTAATATAATATTTTGTTGATGAAGATTCGAAATTCAGTTGAAAACTACAATTATTAGAGATAACCATTCTCCAATCTACTCACTCGATTTCAATTCTTGTTTGTTGATTAAAAAAAATTCCAATTTGTTATTAATCTAATTTTTATGAGTAGCTTTCTATGAAAACCATATTTATATCGCAGAGCTTATTATGTAGTGGTGGAATATTTTGTAGATTATTCAGCCTCCAGTTGTTTGTGGATCGCATTTGTGAGTACACGGGCACAGTATGGAGTTTCGTTTTTGCATTATTAACAAACTTAATTGGACTAAATGAAGACGACATAAAATTATGAGGAAGTCACAAAAAGGAAGAATTTCTAAATTTGGATAATTAAAAAGATTCTTTGAAATAAATAAATAAATAAATAATACATAATCCATCTGAATTTACTAATTTAATTAGAATTTTGAGCATTGTAGTTTGATTACTGGTAATTATCAGATTTCAATTGATTGATATTCAAAATTATCCCGGATTTTGTCGAACCGACTGTAGCATCGATTAAGTATCTATCTTAAAATTAGATTAGATATCTTTAGTAATAGTTATGGCTTGGGGCGTTTTGTTTTTGTTTTTTACAATACACCCTGTATATTTCATTATTAAGAACGTCTGAAATAATAGACAAACAATAGATCGAGTTAGATTGTTATAGAATGGTAGTGTTATATATTATTTAATTCTAATTATACGCTATTTGAACTTAATAATAATATTAAGACGAGCTCTATTGAATTGAAAATTTGAAAACTTCCATCGGTCTATCTATACATATATGATAATGATGCTTTCGAGTACAAACTATACCAGCTTATGAACGTTACAATTTAATCAGCCATTAATAGTTTTAGTTTCATAATGTACACTCAAACAAGTTTCGTTATTAAATTCTCTATTGGAATACCGTCAATTATATATCACTATATATATGTATATTAATATATAAATGAAATGCGAACTCTATATGTATATGGAAAGTTAATTTGTTAGCATATTATGGAATTTTGTTAATTATCTCTTAAGAGCATTTATACAACCCCTAATACATAATTTGAATTCATGACTACTAGATATACTAAATCTTATATGTCACTCGTTTGCAAAGTGGCATATTTCGGTATGGGCGCTTTCGCCAATTCGCCGCTGGCTTCTTTATGCCGCAGATGAACTCGTTCCTATCAAGTGCCCGAGCGAAGCGACAAGTCAGCAAGTCGAAGCCTATAGCAGTTCTGTTTCTTTTTTATTTGATTTTGTTCTATAATACAAAAGGACCATTCCGAATTATCTTAGAATAATATATATTTATCGATCCAACTGGCAGCATATAGAATCATTAATCTACAAATGAAAATGAGGGCGATGGATCTATGTCGGACTCCATTTACTTGTTATTCTGAATTAAGCTCTCATGGGCTTCACTCGGTTTCCGTTTTCTATTTATTTATATGTATGTGTGTGTGTGTATGTATATTGCTCTGACACCCTTTCATCTTCACTGGCTGTGAATTATTATTACTCTATCACTCCTCCAACAATCCAACTCCACTACCACCCATATTTTACGCGAATAACAAAATCGATCAACAACGTTTTGGCTTGCTTTTTTTTTATTTTTAGTTTTACAATCAATAATAAATTTATAAATATCAATGAAATTATAATTTGCATTAACTTGAATAATTAAACATTTCAGATAATAACAATAGTATGTATATGTGCTTTAATGTAGAATGATGAATGTGAGTGGTCATGATTAATCGAACAAATATGAATGCGTGATACCGTAACAAAATAACGACTATGAAGGATAATAGAAACAATTGAAACAAAAAAAAAAAAAACAATGTCACAATAATAAAAAATTTGCAATGTTTTCTTCTTGTTGTATTCAAAATTGAAATTAAAATAATAATATTTATTATATCGGAAATTCCCATACTATTCGACTAGCAAAATAAAATCAATTATTATTCTCCCCATCGTATAGGATGGACCATAAGTAATACTACACAGGCAAGAGTGAATTTCTCATATTAAAATAATAGGATTTAGCTAAATTTACCTTATACCAAAAGTGGATACTATCTGAGATACAGGGTGTTGTAAGACAGACACAAAATTTTCGTATATGTCGGTTTTTTGAGTCAAGCAACTCAAATTCAATTAACAAATTACAAGTACTTAGTAGAGAGCGCCAACTACGTTACTTTGTCTGACTCTAAATCATCATAACTTTTTTGTGTGTCAACGTAGATTTATTTTTAAAAGATACCCTTAATTCGTCATGTATTTTACGTAAAAAAGGTTAACTTGTTGAATATTAATATGTGCTATCGTTTCCAAGATATTTGCATTCAAAGACTTCAGCTCGTTCCTTTTAGAAAAAGTTATAATGATTTAGAGTCATACAACGTGGCGTTGGTGGCGCCCTCTACTAGATGTAA
>JAZBGX010003096.1:0-10565 GCA_037414775.1 Zonitis immaculata | reverse complement strand
ACATTATTGTATTTTTTTTTTTTTTTTTTTTTGTTTAGTGCAGAGGGCAAATAGAAGCTTTTTTCTCTAGTTGTGGGGATGAATGACGAAATTTCTTATAGAAAAAGCAAAAAGGGGTTGGATGCAAACGAAAAAAACTACCATTACTCGATATAACATTGGTAATGGACTCTAAAACGAATTATTGTGGTATTTTATGGGACTTTATATTGTATGTGTACGTTTCTATATAACCATCGTTATATCTATATACTATAATAAAATATATAGGGTAAATAGCGGGAAAGTATTGGTTCTATGTCAAGCTTGTCACGAACAGGACATTTTCGTGTCCGAATTGATACTGTTTACTAACCAATTTTATATATATCGAAATTGACAAATTGTCGGAGTCAATTTATTTATTTAAATAATTTACATTGTGATCGTTTCGAGAATGTATATTTGATTTGTGATCGATAAGCATTTTAATTTGCCACAATTCTATTAACATTGACCGTTATAATTATTATTACACACACCCATTCCATGCCGCCGCCCCCTTATCGAAAACCCATCCAATAACAACACAAATTGTCGGATTTATAGTGATAGTTTGATTCAATATTAACATAGAGAGATGGTTTGATGTTGATTTACAACACGGATTAATAGTTGTCAGCAAACATTAGACATATATACTATTCAATTTATATAACTTAACTAATTATTAAGTTTTATGTCATCCGATTTTGTTATACCTATATGTTTGTTTAAATCGGATGTTTCGATTAAATTATATTGAATGTAATTACTTGAATTTAACCTTTCGTTATATAGGTAGACAATAAAATTCTAGTTTCACTAGCTCATTACTAAGATTGGGAGTGATGCATCCCATTGGAGCCGGAGCGGTTTAGTGATGGTTGCCAGATTTCTTCCCATAAAGTTCCAATTCACGTTTATACACATACAAGATACATCGTATATTATGTATTCGTTGTTATATTTGCTTAATTGTAAATAGAAAACTTATGAAATATTTCCAAATTTATAAATATTTGATTTTATAATCGAATTGGAATTTGGCATGAAAATCAAGTTTCAACTGACGTTAGGGATTAGCGATATGAGTCGAGTCAGAAAATAATCAATCAACTATAATTATAACTCACATATTCGAATCAGCCAAATGGATTTCAAACAAATACGAAGGATGATCGAAAACTGAAGATATAACCGATATAAAACACAATCTAATGGTTGTCTTTTACGATGATCCTCTTTTGTGGATGTACTTGCCCAGCTTGAATTCCTGGAATTATAGAATATTATGGAGGAACGCAATGTTTCTTCCTGACGGCTTCATTGTGTTAATATCCGATTATCATTACTTTTGGATTGGTCCTCGTATGATTGAAAAGAGATTTTTACTTGTATTATCGAATCGAGAATATTAATGGAATTGATAATTGTGAAAATATTTCAGTTTGTTTCTGAAATTATGGAAATTCGAAAATTCCAGAATATTGTTTCTCTGGCTTCAATTTTATAATCCTGTTATATATACAGGTGGGTTCATCAATTTTCATCTATCCGAATACTTATATAACTAATTAAAGGAAATCGTATTTTGTTTGAATTTGGATTAATCCTAGTCTGAAATTGAGGTGAAATGACAAAAACAAATATACAAATATTTACAAAGTCTAATTTCAAGCTGATTCTTATCAGAAATTTGATATTCGATAATCTCAAAAATAATCCGATCAAACACATCGCCCCAAAAGATTTGATTTTATTTCGATACAAACAAAATTCCTAACATTGATTTTTATGTTTCCATCATATTCATTTTATATTAATGAGTAGAAGATTATTTATAAATAAGTATAATTCCCAACAAAAATTCTTTATTCTGACTGTGCAATCGAAAAGACACAGCTGGCACAGAATCAGTGGATTTAGATCGTCTTACAATTAAGCATTTGTATTTTATTTATGACAGCAGTAATTTCATAAAAACCTGTGTCCATTTCAAAATCAATTTTTCATAATATCAAATTGAAATTTTGGCGGATGCGCCAGTCTACTACATAGTTTTGAATTGTGTGTTGTTGTTTATTTTTTGGTTGATATTTAGCTTTTAAAACGACTATAAGTTATTAGTTTTAGTTGAAAATCCGTCCAGCTCATGTCATTATATAAGTGTAGGTATTGTGGGAGAGCTTATGTCCGGAGATTTTAGAGGCACTTTACTATTGCTATTGTTGTAGTAGTAGTTGTTGTTGTTGTTGTTGAACAGAAAGCAGTCGGACAGCAGTAGAACTTTGAGATAATCTACACCAGGATCAAAAGTTCTACAATACCACCTATTATACCTATATATGTCTTTCTATATGAGTTTTAAGTCTACTAGGAACTAGACTTGATACGACCAGAACGGTTATTGCATTCCAATTGATTTGGTTTAATTTGAAGTTTGGACGATTTTTTTTCTCCTAATTATAACTTCGTACTGAGAATCTTGATGTTTTCAGTAATGATATTTTTTTGGAAATGAAAATTCGTGGTGTAAGTATTATAAAGGCTAAAAAATTCCTTTGTTCAACCACCGATAGAGTTTTTTTTTTTTTTTAATAAATATATATCAAAGCTATTGTGTACGCAATTTAATTTATGCGGATCTCTGGATTTCAACCAGCAAACACAAAAATATTAAAATATTATTTGGCAAACAAACAAACAAACAAACAAACGAACAAATAACCAAAAAAACAAAAACAATCCTGTTTATTTAAGAGAGTGTATATTAAAAATAAGATGGTTTGGTAGAGAAAAATATGCAAAATTTGCATAACATTTCTTTTAGATAAATTAATAATTTACTCGAAATTTTATTGCAAATATAAATAAAAGAAACACACCCCTAAATGTCAGTTTTCTTGCCCTACAAAATATCTTAGAAGATGTATGAACGAAGATATGAAAAGAGAATTGCTATATAAAGGCAACAAAGACAACTGACTGGCTCTCTTGAGACGGGGAACGTGGCCCGAGAAATAATACATTAGCAGGCCAAGTTTACACTATATTGTTGTAATAGTACGGAATAACAAAGAGGACGAAATAATACAATAAGCTAAAACAAAACAAAGAAAAATTAGTAATCTATAACTACTGAAGTTGAATATTGCCAAATACAATACGATAAATCAAAGTGAGGTGATAATTCGGTTAGTCAGAAATGTTTGTTTATTACGTGTAGACCTGATTCGACAGTCAAATTCAGTTTACTACCCTTTGATCAGGACCTTATTACAACATCCTTGTTTGCATATGCTGTGCGGCTCCTATCTTAACCACAAAATTAACATCGGTAAATTCATTACAACAACAACAACAAAAGCACAAAAACATTTTAATTTGGAAATTATTATTATTCAATTCAAACAACAAATCGTATTAATCAATTAAGTTTTATATAAATTGTTTTTATTGGATAGAATTCTTGCGATATATTTGGCAGTTCAAACGTTAGATTCCAATTTCATTAAATGGAAAACTTTCAGTTCAAACGAGCAAAAATATATTATAGTTCTAGAACTGTTTTTACCACATTGGTCAGCTAATATTTTGATTTTATTACCCTCATTCACTTATAAGTCATAGATTTTCTTTTGGTCGTATTTTATTCCTTTTATTTAAGAAAAATCGGTCGTTCTATGGTTTGTTATATTGTAGAATTGTATAAAATTAGAAAGTCAATACGCAAATGTCGAACTAAATGAATGAAATAATATGGAGAATAATTTATGTGACACACCCATGAACATATTTTCATGGTAAAATATTCACAAACGTGAGTTTTTTATTACAGGTAGTTTGATGTTGAAAATAGAGATTTGTTCGATAATACCAACAAAAATTCGTTAAATAAACACATTATAGCCAGCATAATTAATATAGATATACCATCTACATCAATTATCCAGATTGTTGGTTGATTTCAAACTGAATTCACGTTCGGTAGATTGAGTTTAGTTTGGGACGTATGGAAATTAAATAAAAATGCCAAAGCAGTAGAATCAAGGTATAGTAGATAGGAAGAAAGGAAAACTCTTTAAATATTTCAACAGTACTCTACTTAGTGTTGACGAGAAACTTTGAGAAGTTGAAAATAAAAGGTAAACTTGAAAGGGAGAAGATAAAATTGGGAAATTCGTTGAAATTCAAAAGTATTGATTGAACAAATAGCCCGCATACAAATAAAACGTTAGAGAAAAAATTCCAAAAAACCAATAATAATTACGAACGGATTTATCTTGATTTTTTTTCTTGTTTTAAATATTTATTTTATATAAAAATGTGGGTAATCTCGAATTTGGAATTCTTCAAGCGCACATCTAATATAAATCACACAGTTTTGCAATCTTCTTCCATATTGTTGTTGTTGTTAGTGTCTTTGAAGAAATTACTAATTTATGCAGCTGTAAACCGAGCACAACTGCCGTCGAAACCAAAACTTACTGTTGATTTATCACTAGTTACGCTAAATTTCTATAAACTAAGAAACTAAATGCAGCAAATTACCAGAAATTCGCCACATAATAATTATAATAAAATTAGTTCAATATAGAGTGGAAATTTGATGTGACACTATAATAAGATGACGATAAAGTATTGTTGAACGATAAGAATTCGCTTGCTACTTTGTAATCTAAGAACAAACGTATACATCTATCGAGGAAGATTAAATTCACCTCCTTGTCAATTCGTTTCGTTGTAAGTTACCGTATCATCCGTGTCGCGAATACAATTGCCACTTGTGAGAAAATGCAAACGGTGCTTGTCTGTCTATCCAACACCACCGATCCATCAATACAAGATAGATAAAAAAAATAAAAAATACCCATGTTTATAGTCATTGGTGAAATAAAGTCACTTTTTATTATTATGTGATGAAAAAAAAACAAAATAGATATTGTATATATGGTTGTGTTGGTTATATGGAAGTGAAGATTCCATTATTTGAATAGGAATCGTTTCAAATATGTTAAATTGAGAAAGTTTTTAATTATTCCACTTGTATTATCGTATAATGAATGTAGGGGACCCTTTCGTAAAATATGTAGATTTTGACCAAGCAAAAGTGTGAATGTAGAAAGGGTGGATGGTCGAATATTAAATAATGAATATCGTTTAAAACTATAAATAATATTTGGAATTATTCTCACTACGATTCAAACATTTACCCTTATAATAAAGTTAATAAATCACAGTTAACTTGAAATGAATAAGTTGTGCCTAATCAGCCAAATGCACTATCAATGTCCAACCCCCCTTTAGCTATCCAAAACAAAATGAATCCCAATTAATTGCCTCATAAAACAGTTGTGTTCTATCCACTTGAAATCCACCTACTTATGTATATTTAAATATGTTTGTATATGAAACTTGACGTTGGGTTAGTCTAAATTGAAATTATCAAATGAATAGTTGAAGCTGTGAATTTTTTGATTGAATTTCCAAAATTCTGAACTCAATTAATGGGATTGAATGGTTGAAAGAAATATTCAAACAAATCGATTATGTCTCCTATTCTTGGAAACTAAATTGAATTTGCTACAGAATATAGAGTTTGATATTTTTGGAAAACCCGTAATTCAGGAATTGGTTCGTCCATTATTATGAGACATACTCACGAATGGCTCAATAAATAGATCCATATCCAGTATATCAAGAAAATTTTAAGCTATAAGTTGTCTATTTTTTTGCTATAGACTGGAGGTATCGTTTATAATTTGGCTCAAGTTTCACTCTCCAGAGTCCAACACATTTTTTGGTTGGTCTGCTGCATTTCAAGCTAATTTCATTAACTAATTACATGGGTAGTTGGAATGTGGTTCCAGGTAGGGTCGAAATAAGCCCATAACATAGACCCTATCAGGACTTTTCCACATCTACTTAACCGATTACTAGTAAAATGAGATTTGCTTTTGATCGATGGGCACACACTTTTTGTTACCTCCCCCTCGGTTTATCAGTTGTGTGGGCTTAGTTAAAAGAAAAGTGTGTTATGTGAGAATATGGAATAACTAAAAATCGTTTTCTCCTTCTACTAATAATAATCAATCGTAATTGAAACGGGAAATTTCTATTTAATATATTAAATAATTTTATCGAATACAGTCAAAAAATTGAACAACCTCCAATCTTCTTGTTCATCGTCTAAACAAAGATTTATACCGATATCAAAAAAAAAATATATATATATTTGAATATATTGAATATTCAATTTGTATTTTATAATCGAATATACTATATATCTGTTGTTTGTCTAATTCCATCTAGTTAATAAGCGATCAAGAGATTCATTGGCGAATATCGAATTAATTTAAATCGTCTTATAGTCGCAAAATCCTGGGACGTATTTGGTGTTGGTGGTGGTGGTGGTGGTAGTTTTGGGATCCAGCTATAAATAGTGAACATTGGGGGCTGTGGTATCTATTTATCAGTACAATCTGTAGGTTTACTATTAGTATGCCTCGGCAGACCGCGGTCCTCGAGAGAGAGATATACGGCCCAGATAACCTAAGAGAATAAATCCGTGGATTAAGTATTCTAGCGCATTAAGTCTGCCGGCTTAGTTCGATGCTTTCCCATATTGTTGTTGTTGTTGTGTGAAATCCATCAAAATTCAAGTAATACAACAAAAAATCCTTTATTAAAAATACGACACTATTATATCGTGAGAATAATTGAGAACGGATCTTCTAACAAATCAAACTTGAGGTGTATAAACCTCTAAAACCCATCATTCTATCCTTATATAAAATTTCTTGTAATCGACCATGGGATTTATATTGAAATAGAAGTTTCAGTACTCAATTTTAGTTAGATGGAGATAGTAAATTTTTTATACATAGTTATATTTCTGTTAATATCTTCAAGAAACTATCTGTTAAATTGTAGAGGTTTATTGAGATAGTGCTATGAACAAAAAACATACAGAGAATGCGTGCAAGCAAATTTATCGAAACCTTCCCCAACTTTTTCAACCCTCAAAATAGCTTCATATACCACCCTTGTACTGATATAGAGAGATGGGTGGAAGGCTAGTGAACGGTCCCATATTATCATAAAATATATCGAAAAAATGCAATTCATCAAATTCCTTTCGATCGAAACTTAAACAGTACATGACAAATATACAAAAATTCTTTTTAATTAAACCAACAACTGCCATTAATCTAATTTAGATCTATTTAACAAAAATAACATATATTTTTTTTTCTAGCTGTGGCGGTATTAATTAATAAACTCACGCACCTCCACCATCGTTATATGCAGAGTTCATGTTGTAATTCAATTAGGACAATTTATATTGCAGATATATACATATAGGTATATAATGTACATGTGGTAAAAATAACGTCATATAGTATAAATATATTTTTTTGTTGTTGTTTTATTGTTTTATTTCTATTGCCAATTCCAGCTATCGGATATTGTAAAGTTAATCTGAATAATAAAGTATTAAATCAATGTCGCCGTTTCCACGACAGATGTGGGGGTTGTTACACCCAAATGGAAAAACGGTCCCTCTATTGTACTGTTTGGAAATGGTAGAATTTTACGATAAATTCGATTAAGTAGAAGATTTCAGGTTTTTTTTTTTTCGTACTACCAGAATGATTTGATTTCAACAATATTTAAACTGCTATATAATAAAGTTTGTTTATATATCATTTGAAATTTATTCGATCAAATGTAAATATTTAGATTTTTAATAATCTTGAAATTTACATTTCTGATTTTCTACTATTTGATTATTACCGCTTTTGATTATTTTCTGCTCGGTTTAGTTGTTGTTCTTTCACATTTATATTCCTTTCCAACTGGATAAAGATAGACGCAATTTCTCTATTCCATTACAAATAATAACGTTACCAATTTTTCAATTGAATCATCACAATATAAAGGCAAATGATAATAGTCGGGAAAACGTGTGTAATTTTTCCTAAACTTCCATTAGTAAACAAAAACAAAACAAAAAACACTTGTAATTTTTTATTTCGTACACATTCCCTAGAGAGAATTATCGAATAGTGCAAATATTTCTACGACTTCTTCTTTATTGCACTGTCAACTTTTGGAGTTTTGTTGGATTTCATAACTTGTTACTGAAGTTAATTCAATACCACCATTGAAATTTCAAAAAAAAAAATACATTTGCGTTATTCTTTGGAAATAAAATACGAATGTTATACAAGGATAATTGAATGAGATTTTTATGAGTGTGAAGGGAAAATCGATTAAAACTTGGCATTCATTGACATTACTCAGGTCCCATTAGTTGACATGCCAAATGTAAAAACCCGCTGAATATTTCACGATTTCAGGTCGGTGTGAATGTAAATCTGTTCCAGATGTAAATGAAATCCGTCGCTTGAGACTTCCAAACTACGATTCCTAAGGGAAAATGTAACAGATCAGTGTCGGAGGCGAGGGGTCTGCATGTTATACTCTTTTAACAGAAAATAATATATAAAAAGAAAAAGGGAAAAATGGAGCGTAAGTATATTATTTTTGTCATTTTTCTTGCGAATATTCCCCACACTCAATCTTTTGGTTCTATTTACTTCTATCTATTTCTATCTCTCGACGACTTTGATTATTTCCAAAGGGATTTGACAATTTTTTTTCTCTGTCACTTTATATAATATGTGTGCGAATGATAAACATCGTTCAATCTACGATGGTGTGTGGAGTTTATTTAGTATCGAGAAATCGCTTAATTATATGATCGTATACAAAAAAGAAACTCTTCGATATTTCAAAAACGATCTCATAAAACATTAATATTTCTATAGACTTGAAGATTAAAAGTAGACAGCTTTGATCAATATTCAAGTACTAACACTGAAATTTCACGATGCATACTAAACATGTTCGAATAAATCTCATATATTGAAATATTATAGATGGAATTAAGGTAAATTCTTTATATAGAAAATTTGTACTGTTAAATTTTGATTTCGCTCAATAAGAATTTATTATAGAAGAAAACAAAAAGAACAATTGAATTCAATCACATACAATTTTATATTCAACAATATGAAATAAATAAAAGGTTTTCTCTTCTAAATTTTATTGAGATGATATTGAAAATGGCTGAATCGTTATGATAATCTTCCTTTCTATTTCCTTATTATTGAACATTTTTTTTTGCTGTTGAAATATATTCAACCAATTCCAATTTTGGGCCGTTATGTTACTCATCTACATTAAATTTCGCAATAACAAGAGTTTGAATCGGTTAAGTACAAGAAAAGAAATAAGACTGCCATGTTTTGTTTTCTTTTTTAATTGAAATAAGGAGATATTTCTAGTAGTCAGAAGAAATTGAAAAAACTATAAGCCCTTACTAGTTATGGGTGAAACAGAGTTTATGCAAAAGTGGAGGAGTCAAAGCCGGCATCGAATACTTTTGCCTAAAGAAAATATCTACCAAAGACATAAACGCCGACTTGGTGGAAACATTAGGGGACTGCGTGCTTCTACAATAGCATTGATACAGGAAGTTCAAGCTGGGTAGAATATCAACAGGAGAGAGCATCCCGAAGGACGACCATTCACGCCTCACACCGGCAAAAATATGGAAAAAATCAAAGATCTAGTGACATTTAGCTGAAGTCGCAGGGATCACGTACGGCAGTGTTCAGATGATCCTCGACCACGAACTTTACTCGAACAAGATAACCAAAAATCCAACGAACGAGTCTATATTCAAGGGCAAATCTTGAATATTGTGAGACAGCTACAGACAGATTGTTGACTCGATTCATAATAATGAATAAGACCTCAAGCATCAGACTAAATATTAATTGATGACTTGGAAACGACCTAACCGACACAGACAAAGTTGCAAATGAGCTCCTTGCAAAACGTTGCGGTGTCCGTTTTTTTTGGTATTCCACACGAATATAGCTACGATAAATGATCTGCAGAAGGCAGACACTATTAACGGAGGCAAACTGTTGCAATCTCAAACAAATCCTAAGTAGAAAATTACTTGAACAACTTACAGCGACTTCCATCTCTCACCGACTCAAGGAGCAGTTGAGGAGCAAGAAGTTAGAAGCCAATACCGAGGAAATGGCTGTTGTAGTAGCATTTTGAGAGAGTTAGGATTAAGATTACGTGCTTTGTAGAAGATTATTTTATATAATAATAAATAGCTGTCTCATTCTGCACCGAATCAATAAGTGGCGAAATAAATTGAGTATAAGTGAAAAAATTTGATTATCACATTATTTCTAGTAATAATAAAACATATCAATTCGAGGTGACATTTAACAAGTTGAACAACATTATCAAGACAAGATAGTATAAATTCTTTCGAAATGTAAACGTTGGACAGCTCATTTCTTACATGGAAACTATTATAAATATTTCCAAGTTAAAACAGCAATGCGGCTATACAAAAACATTAACATTTTAACTAGATGAAAACATGCGAAACGACGAAAACTTGAACTATTATATCGTTGGAAATTAAAAGATAGTTATATAAATATATA
>JAZBGX010003095.1:0-10572 GCA_037414775.1 Zonitis immaculata | reverse complement strand
TTTTCAGATTCAATAATGAAATAAACTTATATACCTGTTTGATCTGTGTTGATAATAAAGTTAGTGTCAAAGATTGATATTAATTTTTTTGTTTGAAGACGGAGAGTTTCCGTAGAGGCCAAAGTAGTTTCCATGTTATAGGTTTCTCTCTCTGACACAAGTCTGGTAATTTTCCGTTGACGGATATGGTGCCTGTGCTTGAATTTCGTTACCATGCTTTGAATTGAAGATCGGGAAACTGAGTAGTAGCAGCCAAGGCCCCTTGCTGTAGATTTCTTGATGTTACTTGTTTATAATTTCTTCTCATCTCGACAAAGCGATAGTATGTCCAAGAATCGATGAATTGAAATTTATCAAATTGGATGGGCTTTCGCTATATTGATGACTTTGATTTTATATTCCATATATAGCTCTAATGAGAGTGAGTGAAAACGACCCTGAGCCATGTCCAAACATACTTTGCCTATTTCTTTTTCCCCTCAATTTTCGTAAAGTTGACTTTCTCTACCATTTTTTAATCCTTTTCTTGTCCAGGGCAGGTATATATTTTTCACTACATTCGATATTGACTTATTTCATTGTCAAAAGGATTTATAAATGTCATACAAGGAGACGGAAGAGTTTCCTACCATACAATATAATTTTATTTATTTTCAATAACTTTTTACAAAGTTTACGACAATAATTGTTATATACCAATCAATAAACATATTCAAAAAACCAAATTTACCGTTCAACCAATTTAAAAATTGAAAACATTGAAATAAATACATGTTATTTTTTATATATTTGTCCAAATTGGGATAATAATTATGAATGAATATTTTCTATTTTAAAACTTGGTTTGACTTCAAATGAAACCCTTTGTAATTTCGATTTAAATCGTGTTAATTTATAAATAAATAA
The DNA here is from genome assembly GCA_037414775.1 of Zonitis immaculata. NCBI lineage: Eukaryota > Metazoa > Arthropoda > Insecta > Coleoptera > Meloidae > Zonitis > Zonitis immaculata. The sequence goes on along the minus strand of JAZBGX010003095.1, from coordinate 9,666 downwards.
AGTATTTTGGCAATCGGTAATGCTGCTCATGTTCTCTGTTTAAATGTACCAACAATAGTTCAGGTGTAAAGACTAATAATTTTAAATTTATATATGTATATTTTTATATTTATATAATTTAAACAAGGAAAAATAAAAAGAGGGAAGTTATGAAAAAAAAAGAGTGTTCCTCAGCTAGACTCGAACCCGCGTTTACATGCGTGCGAGTCTAAATCAACTCAAAAAAGTGTATTAAATTATAATTATATATGTATATCGTTTCACAATATTTCGACTTCGTGTAAACTAATTCAATTCCTAGCTCAATGGCTTAATTTGAATTTTAAAAGCAATAATTATTTTTTTAGTTTTTTATAGTTTGTTGTTTAATTTTTGTTGTTTCAATATTGTACATTTTTTATTGTAGGAAAAATAATATAAAAAACCTATTTAATTTCTAAGTATTTATAAACAATGCTATTTAGCTAATCTATCCTATCCTATTTTGTATACTTATTTACATTGGTTGAATTATTAAATTTGGAAAAAGTCCATGTTGTTATATATCAACTTATGTTGAATTATAAATTCTACATTGTTTTTGTTTGTTTCTTTGATTGTTTCCTCGAGTTCATTATGATTTTACTGGGTTTCATAAAATTTATTACTTATTTGTAGTACATAGTCCTTTTCTTTGCGAAGACTATGTTCTCCGTTTTGTTTTCGTTCAGTTGTATTTTCTATTTAACAAAATATTTTTGCAGTTTGTCAACACGTATTTGTATTTGTTTATTAAATAAAATAGGGCCTAGCACGGATCCCTGTGGCACTCCCGTTTTAATTGTACTCATATCAGATTTATCATCGTTTATTTTCACATTGAATTTCCTATCCAATAAATATGAAATTATTATCACTTGCACTTGTCAGATTTACAGCCACATCGACTATAGCCTTGGCCCCCAGTCTTGGATGACATTCTTGCACATTCTCTTAGTGAAATCTCGGACTGAGGAATTTTTTCGGCATGAGTAAATTTCTCATTACATATTGTGAATTGGTTTCTAGCATAAAGTTGATTCAGGATGTTTGGTGCCTAATTTATAAAGACTAGCATCTGTTATTTCAAGTACAAATGCCAAAATATTTCTTTGGTCGGTACGACCCTTGTTGATATCTGGGACTCTAACTCTAACCGTGTCACCCTTTTTAGCGGTAGGGTATTTTGAATTAGAGGTTTGAAGCATTTTTTCAGCTTGTTTTTTTAGATTGTTTGCTGAAATTTCCCTAATTTTTAATATGTAGGCTTTTCTTGTTTTTACATTGGGATCCTCTGAGGAATCTTCATAACCTTCATACGCGCGTTTTTCATGACCGGCGACTTGACGAATATCAGATGGCTCGGAGACATTTATTTCGTTTTCGTTGATATGGCAATCTGAACTTGGTTTAGATAACGAAGTTGAAGGTTGAACATAACTATCATTAGAAGATAGTTCCTCCTTGTTATGTTGACTTGGATCTAGCTCCGCTAAAGAACTTGACCCTGGTTCATTTCGCAGAGCATCTTCTTCTGAAGACTGTAAATTAATTGAATTAATCAAAATGTAAATTGTTTTGATCGTTTATTATTACTTCTAAGTCCTCTTCACAATTTATATTACACAGAACGTCTGTAGGTAGAAAACTTTTTAGACCAACTTTCAACTTTGTTCCAAACATGTCCTCATATGGAGTACAGTTTATGCCACTATGATGAGCTCTGTTCTTCATAATCTGAACAAAACATATGCCTTCTGACCATTTATTTGCTGTTATTGTCTTCCAGCCACGAACAATGTATATTTTCCACATCCTGATTTGCACGCTCTACGGAGCCATGACTTTGAGAGTGTCTGGGCTTCTCATGTACCATCTTTAACTCAGGCCACATGCCTGTGAAAAAACGTTAGTCTTAACTTTACACTAAAGTTTTTTCACTACTTCAACAACTGATATTTTCTAAAGAATTTTCAAAATACATCAGAAAAACTAATATTATAGACGCGCGTCAGTCCGTGATACAATTGTTATGAGTATGAGTTATAACAAATATTTATTCTCATACGCATTAGTGTTCATGAGAGATACTTAACTAAAAAAGAATTTTTCTAGAAACTTTTTATTTTTCAATCTTAATGCAAAAACAGGTAACTCTCATTTTTTCCTGCTCTTTCGATTGGTGATAATCCCGTTGAAAAATAAGCGATAGTTTTCTTTTTATTGAAGTTTTATTGTTTGTTTTGTTTATAAAAATTGTTCAGTTTTAATTTTTAATTACGCATTTATATGTTTTTCATCATTTTTCATGTAGATTATTATCCATTTGGTTGTTTGGAAACATATGGACTAGAAGTTTGTAAAACCTGTAAATCTCCGTTTAAGGTGGTCAACTTTGACGCCCCAGTTCAACCCCTAAACATGTTTTTCCGCACCTAAAAAAATACGTATGCCTTAGAATTCGATGTAGAATCACATAATTCAGCGGCATTGAAATCGGAGGGGGACACCTGGGAACTCTTCCTTGGAAGTCCGCATTTGTTGAAATCATACACGGGAATTTACGAAAAAGGCAGTGATGAAAGAATTTTTAATTACAGTTAGTCACGTGCTCGTAGTGTCGTTGAGAATGTATTCGGAATAATGGCATCTGTCTTCCGAGTTTTCAGAAAACCCATGCTAATTGAACCAGAAAAAGTTTCGAAATTAGCCATGGTTTGTGTCTTGTTACACAATTTTTTAAGAAGTAAAATTTCTACTTTGACCTATTCACTACCAAATACTTTTGATAGGGAAAGGGATGGACAAATTATACCCGGTACATGAAGGCAAGACCAGCAGGATCTGTCATGTCTATTACCACTTAATAGAATAGTAAGAAAATCTGGTCATAAAGCAAAGGAAATAAGAAAATCCTTTTTTAATTTTCTCAAAACTGTTGAAAAGGTTCTCTGGCAAGACAGTTATTGTTAAAATATAATAATATTCAAGTAATAAAACGTATTAGTCGCACTCATCTCCGTGTTCTGAGTGTTTCTAGTTTTACAAATTCGTTGTAAAATTTAGCCATTTTATTATAGGCAAACCAAGTTGGTTTGTACACCTCTTCTGAACCGGTACCCATTCGTGATATAGCCTTTAATTTTTTCATTTAAGGGCGAAATGTTCCCCTCAAAGATTCTTTCTTTTTTTTAGTTCTTTCACCGAACACTTAACATTTATTTCACCTACAATTCTCTTCCAAGCGTCGGACACCGCATTTCGATTATTATGTTCAACATGCTTGGCACACCATATAACTGGTTCATTTTCAAATATGTCTAGGAATTCAAATACTACTTTATTCGATCACTCCATTTTAATTTCACATATATACGAAAAACACTATTTACACAAATATAAAATAGACACAACCTTTTCTATCTGATTTTTGATTTGGAATGAACAGTATCTAGTCAACGAATGTTCAATTATTGGTACAACTTGTGTGAGCGCATCCACAAGTATAGACAAGTATGGACTTGTCAAGTAGACGGATAATTGTGATCCCTTTGACTTGTGCTTTATTTACCGACAGACGATGGGAAATGGACCAGTATTCACGAGTGACAAATAATTGTACAAGTAAACCTATCGCACGATATGCCAAGTATACGCCAGTAACAAATATTTGCCATGTACGCCAGTCGTCTGATCCCGGCTTAATATGTGGCTCAAATGTTGCTAATCATTACAACCATATCCATTAATGAGTTGTGTATTTTAATCTCCAAGAATTTTGCAATAATAACAAAAAACTGAATTTTGGGTTTTGAGAATAAACTAAGTAGCTTCTGACTATTTTTTCACCATTTGGTAATATTCGACAAAAATGTGACTCTGAAAATTTGCGACCTGAGCCTCAAATGGACTGTTTTTAAGCACACAATCTCCGATTTTAAGAGTTATGTGTTTGGGCCAGATTCCTAGATAATCAACATTAAAGTTCCGAATTTCTTGTAATGTGGTGGCTAACTCGTCCTTATTTTTCTCTTCAATTGATACATCAATTCCATAAATTTTATCTCCTACTACAAGTTTCTTAAATGATTTACTTATTTAACAATTAAATGAATGAATCCTTATTCTAACACTTAATTAAAACAGTCAACATCGTCAAAGCTTTCAAAATTGTTATACACTTTAGCACTGCACTGAAGAATGTTTGTATTACATAACGTAATCATTCGTTGGATGATGCGACTGGCGATTTTTCAACGGTGTCGACATGTAATGGAGCGAGCTTCCTTATGCTGCGGTTATAGACGCCTTTAGCTGTTTTGACTTTGACGACCCGTACAACGCCGTCTTGACCTGGAATTAAGTCTATAACTCGACCCATACTCCATTGCAAGGGTGGTAAATTGTCCTCTTTCAATAGAACAATAGTCCCGATTTGAACATTTGGAATTGGTTTGGTCCACTTATGTCGAACCGTGAGTTCGTTTAAATACTCCCGTGACCATCTTGACCAAAAATGTTGTCGCATTTGCTGAATGTCTTGCCATGTCGACAACCTATTTGTTGACATCGTTGATAAATCATGTGACGGTATAGTTGTCAATGATTCGCCGATTAGGAAATGTCCAGGTGTCAAGACCAGGAGATCATTGGGATCGGAGGAGATTGGAGTTAACGGACGTGAATTTAAAATTGCTTCGATCTCAATAATTAATGCATTGAATGCTTCGTATGCAAGTAAAGTTTGACCGATAACGCGACGAAGATGATGTTTGAATGATTTAACGGCGGCTTCCCAGAGTCCACCAAAATTAGGCGCCCGTGCCGGTATAAAATGACAATGTATGCCCCTTTGACTCGTGAAATTATGAACTCTTTCCTGATAATTGGAGTTATTCAATAGTGTGTATATTTCTTTCAACTCATTATGCCCGCCAGTGAAATTAGTAGCATTATACATGAAACGATCGGAGCATATACCTCGTCTAGCAATAAATCATCGTAATGCAGCCAAGAATGCCTCCGTTGATAGGTCGCTCACAATTTCAAGGTGTACCGCTTTGACCGACAAGCAAACAAATTTTGCGTCATATATTTTGACTTGTTTTCGATTTTGATAACGCTTTTCTTTTATAAAAAATGGACCGCAATAATCGATGCCAACTCGACTAAATGGTCTCGCTTGAGTGACCCTTGCGGATGGGAGATCACCCATTAAGTAGTCCATGATTGGCGGTTGTGATTTACATGTTATACAGGTTCTAACTATTTTCCTCACTTCGTTCCGACCGTCTAATATCCAATATCTTCGTCGAAGTGCATAAAGAATGCCTTGTATGCCAGCGTGTGAATGAGCGCGATGCTCGGCTTCAATGATTAATGAGGTGATATGATGCGATTTCGGTAGGATAATTGGGTGTCGTTGCGTGAATGGCATGTGCGAATGTTTCAATCTCTCCCCGACTGTAATAAGACCATTTTGGTCCAAAAAAGGGTTCAAGGGTAATAACCGACTAACATTGTGGATTGGTTTATTTTTGCTCAAACAATTTAATTCTTCCGCGAAGGTTGTTGCTTGAACCATTCGTATGATTGTATTCAAAGCGTCGCGACATTCCGTTGTTTTGAGAAGACCTCGGTTTTTGTTACTAACTTTAAAGCGCATGCAGTATGCCACGGCGGCTTGGAGCTTTGATATCGATGAGAATTTGCCAAGTAAATCGTCGTTTGTGATTGTGGTTTTGAAACAGTGTATTTTACGTATTTCTGATACATCGTCGGAAATTGATATAATTTTGGGCGCTGGCCAGTTAGTTTTGGATGTGAGTAGCCAGGAGGGGCCTTGTTTCCATAACGTCTCCTCACTCAGTTCTGTAGGAGATAATCCTCGTGAAATTGGGTCTGCTGGATTTTCGTGAGTACAGACATGACGCCATTGATCAATCATTTGATTGGATTGGATATCGGCTACTCGATTGGCTACAAAAGTTTGGATATTGGAAAGACCTTGGTCAATGTCAATGATTGATTGGAAAGAATTACGGAAATCTAATCACTTTTCGAAAGAACCGTCAAAGGTAGCTAGATGAATTTTTGGCAAGCGAATATTGCTTCTGACCTGGTCGACGGTCGACATTATTGGCTGCATTAACGAATGTTTGGGTGCGATTAAATTTTTCACCCCACTTATGACATGATAATAATTACTTTCAAACGATTCAAATTCGGCCATTGATTCTCCGTTAATATTGCTTATTTCATCTTGCAGCTTTTCGAATTGTTCTAAGATGCCATCGATTTTCTGCAAGCGCAATTGAATTTCGTGAAATTTATCTTTATTTTCCTCGTCGTTGAGAAAATTTGTCAATCTTGTAAATTTCGTTTCTAACGCACCCTTCTGACGTTTTAATGCAACTAATTCTTGTGATTCGGGCATGATGATACAATTGAAAATTTATTTATTTGTGATTATATTTGTTTTGAAGCAAATGAATTCAAATTCACGTAGTGGGTGAACGTGCAATGGAATTAACGGAAATGTAAAGATAGAAAGGAAGTTGTCATTTAACTTATTGTTCGATGCGAGCTGCGATGAATGAATGCTGATCATGATCACGGGTGATGATTACTGCTGATGAGTACGCCTGATGAGTGATGCTGACGATTACGACTGATTTGTACTGCTGGTGAGTACAGTTGCTGAGTGATGCTGATGATCACGACTGATATGTACTGCGGATGAGTACGCCTGATGAGTGATGCTAACGATCATGACTGATTTGTACTGCTGGTGGGTACGCCTGATGAGTGATGCTGACGATCACGACTGATATGTACTGCTGTTGAGTACAGTTGATGAGTGATGCTGACGATCACGACTGACATGTACTGCTGATGAGTACAGTTGGCAGCTACCACGATGTCTTGACTGATTGATAAATTAACGACAAATGTATAAAACTTTACGAATTAAATTTTCATTTCTGGCTCGAAGGACCATAAAAATGTTCGCGATTATAGCTAGGTTGGTCAGCTAACGCGAACGATCAAGTAGTTAATTAAAAATACTTGACGAGTTGTTTGTAAACATTAAACTTTATTTAAAAAAAAACAAATTAAACTTATACACTTATATAATTCGAACGATCAGAAGACATCTACCCAACTCTGTGTCTGGTAGCATGCACCTCACTGCCCCTCTTTCTGGGCTATATATGCATACATGTTACAACGGCGATTTGCTAGAAAGTTACAGTATTACAATGGTGATTGAAATATATAAATCTTATAATGGGCCAATAGAGATATTGTCGCCGATATAACAGCTTTATCAATAAAATGTATATTTTTAGGAACTGAACAATTAATAGTAAATAAATTGGTCACAGTTCCGGATAATTGGAGAAACTCTCACATAGTTGTATTGTCTGTTCAATGAAAGCGTCAAACACTTGTACTGACCATTCATATCTTCACGGGGTGCGGATGCATTATCAAAATAAAATTTTGAGACCGCCTTAACAGCGTTGTTTTTAATTCTTCTTGGACTAAATATTTTTTTCAACTTTTGATTTCATTGATCTTATTTTTATGTATGTTTCGACCTAATAATCGATAAGGATAGCCACAGAATTCAGAATATACATATTTGGATGAGAATGATAGAATCGATCGCTTAAGTGGGCATGAAACGATCTGCAAGCATTCGTTGTTCATTGTATTGAATTTTCTGCCCATAAATAAGGAAGATGTTACAATAGGGATATCAAAGCAGTCAGATTATTTTCATTGCTTGCCGTTTTCGGCAGGTGAATAAATTGTCATCGGATCACAATTGATATATCTATCTTATTGAACCCCGGATTAAAATTGATATGTGGGCCCCGCAACTGATGTATGCCCATGAATGTCACACGTTAATGGATGTGATGTAATCAATCATGATTAATGATTAGACAATAGATATTTATCAATATTACTACCGCTTCAAATTCCATGACTGCCTTTGTTGAAATTTTTGTCTACTAAATTATATGCAAAAATAATTTTTTTTAGTTTGCATCACACACAAATCTAGCGTCAAAAGTGCGCAATGTTTAGTTTTGACATTACAATTAATCTCGATGGCGCTTTTGACGAAATAATACCACCTTAACGGTCAGGGCACACAGAACGTACTATTACGTACGTACTTTCAAAATCGAAATTTCAAATGTACGTCCGTATCATGGGAATAGTTATAAAATTTCAGGTAGAAGAGGGTTGTTTCAAATGAAGAAAATCAAATCAACAGCTGTTATCAATGTATTGTTCGAATACGTATACGAAAGATTATCTCAACGGACATGTTTTCACGTGAGTACTTTCACGTACGTATTTTTATGCTCGTATTTTTACGTACGTATTTTCTACATTTCCCGTGTGACCGCTTCCATTTGAAACAATGTTTTCCTGCAAAATTTTTGCAACGTACGTATGGCCTGGCTGTAAGTCATCGTCATCACGTGATTCTATTACGCATCGAAAATTCTCAAATGTATGCGGTAGGCTATAAAGTAACATTATAGATAACAAATCTTCATTAATTTCAATTTCCATTTTGCCCAATTTATCAACAACATCGAAAAATTTGCAAATATAATCTCTGATATCATCGTCTTCTCTCATACGATTCAGAATTGCTTTAATAAATTAGTCTTTCTAGCAGGTCCCTTTGATTAGTAAATTTCCTCTAATTTCAAACAAAAGTCGTTTGAGTTAAACGACAATGTTTTATTTGTTTCAACTCAAATGGACTTATTGCTGGAGTTATATCAGATTTCGCATTTTCATTGTTTTCACGCCATTTTTCTCTTTCGACGAAATTTGCAGCTTTGTCATCAGGTTCTGTTAGTGCGCCACTCACGTATTACCAAACTCCATTCTTAATTAATAGAACTTTCATCTGTAATTCCCACGTGTCGTAATTGTCCCGAGATAACATCTCCATTCTTTATGAATACGTTGTACTCATGATGAACGACAATTTACACAATTTTAACTTGCCGGTCAAAGATTTTGCTAGATATTCAGGGCAACTGACTGGCATGAAAATGAGCTTGTTACATCATGCGAAAAAAGAGGAAGTATTGTATATTGGCCTACGAGTAGAGAGTAGACGTTATGCAACACATTTTGCACAATATTATTAGTCAAAAATAAGGGATACCAAGAATTTATATACACAAGATTTTTATTCATATACACTAATGTTTTCTTGAAAATAATATTTCCATTTGCTGGTATTTCTTCACTACCTTTTTACTCAAAATATTATTTAGTTATTTACTATGAGTAATTGAAAATATTGAAATAAATGATTTTTTTTTTGATGATTTTGGCATTGAGTAGATATGACATTCCCAATTATGTCCAAAATACGAATTTCCCAAAATTATTATTCAAGCCATCTCTGATGACTCTATAGCAGTAATAGTATGGGAGCTAGCAACGTTTGAAAAATAAGAATTTTAGGTCAGTTGATTTTTTGATATGCTGTCTTTCTTGCTCTTCCGGTTAGAGTCTGGGCCACCTGGCTGGCGGTAGTGGTTGCGTTTATTACTGCGCATCTTACCTGTACAGGTAATAATTCGTGATTTTAAAACAATT
>JAZBGX010003094.1:0-10576 GCA_037414775.1 Zonitis immaculata | reverse complement strand
TAATAGGATTAAGGACTTAACGGGGAGAAAAACATTTACCAATGGACTTTCAGTATCGTTTTTCTACAGATGCGTGTTGTACTTTTGTTTTTTGAATTAGAGATTTATTTTGTTTGTTTTATAATAATTTTGTTACAGGTGGCCTCGTAATACACGTTTGAAGTCTAGAAAAAAAAACTTATGTACCGACTATAGATGACTGGGACACCCGGTATATAGAACAGTATCGATCTGATGTATATATACACACAACTAATTCAATGTCCTCCAAGTAAATTAAATGAAATACCAGCCAACTAAAATAGAACATTAAAGACGATGATAGATAATGGAATTCCGATGGGCCGATATACAAAAAAATATTGAGTTTCTTCATTTGATTCCATTAAAAATCCAAATGGCATCTATCGAACTTCAACTGTGCTATTATTTTTTGAAGATGATCTTCCGATTTTTGACGCTCAGGTGATAACAATAACGATGGCAATCATACAGATAACGATCACAATCATGATAATGATCGATTTTAATGTCGCAACTTGGATTAGAATTTCCATAATTGCCATAAAAGTCCTTGAGAATTAGACCTGAAGAATAGAAGTAGTTCGACACCCGCTTCGCTCGAGTGGCAGCCATCAAAATTACAGTTTTGTGTGCCGGTATTGGTGGAACATCATAGTATTAGTGATGGATACGTGTCGCGTCCATTGTCACAAATCCAATCACAAATCTGCCAAGATCGGCGTTGTTGAAATGTTGTCTTGTTTAATTTTTTCGTTCCGTACGAGATCGCTGTGTCGTCAACTGAAAGTCTGATGGTTGCTCTTTGGTCAGCTCTCGTACGTGAATTCAAGATCAAATCGCATAATGTCAATGTAACAATAAATAGATAAAGGAACTGAACAAATGTTGATTCGGTCCCAAATATTTACATTGTTCCCATAAATATAGATTGGTAGAGAACATGACTTTGTTTGTTTTTCAAACCAAGGCAAATAGTTGTTAGTTATGAGTATTCCAGAATTTTTAAGCAAGTCTGAGCAAGGATATCGAAATTTTAATAACTACAAAACAAAGACCGATTATCTATTAAATATTACATTGCCTAGCTAGCGCATCCACCATCTGTTGCACGAACAATATTTGAAATTGCCTTGTTCTTGTACATATTTTATCCTGATCATTATAATATTAGTGTAAACTATACTTTTATTCGTTAATTAGTGACTGTTTGTTGTTTCCATCTATAGTGGAATTGTTGCACTAATTACCCACAAGAGCAAAATTGCTTTGTATTGATGCTCATTGCTCACTCTATGTTTGCGTGTACATTTCTTTTGATTATGTCGTTTTGCCTGTTGTCAATTGAATATTTCATTTGCTCGATCAATTTCCAGAGATGACGATTGAATTTTTTCTATTTAAAATGAATTAAATTGAGTTGTTGCGAATTTTTTTCTTTTTTTTTTTTGGTTCAACTCCTGGAAATTACAACACAGTATTACAAGTGAAATTCATCAGAGAGAGAGAGAGAGAGAGCATGCTGTCAATTTCTATTAAGATTCGGTTTGGATAATTCAACTTAGAAGAGATTTTGGTTAACTGTAAGCGCATCCACCATTTTTTTTAAGATTTACTCTGTACGTTCATTATTTTGGATTAATAATAACAAAGCACGCTAGCTTTGTTCATTCACTTACGAACCCAAAATACAGAAATACCTTGCTTAGTGCGACTTAACTCAATGCTGATCTCGTAATGTACTACGATTTTGGCAAAACATCTCATCTAGGACGGATTTATTGATTAAGTTTATTAAGTTTGCAAGAATTTTGTTAATTTGTCGTGCATGAGTATAAAAAAACTTGATTGCCGATCGGAGGGTAGGCAGAGACAGTCCACATGGACTATTATCTACGTTCAGTCGTTGTGATAGCCTTATTGCGTGTCCGGAGGTTATTCTTGTCACAACAAAATTATGTTTTCCTAAAAATTATTATTATTACAATTTTACAAATTCACATTGTGTGACCAACTCAAATTATTACATTCACTAGAAAAGTGAGAGAATAAATGATGCTGCGACTTGAACGATTCCGATTACTGAGTAACTTTAAACGAAATTTTACGGCACAAATGTGCTTTGATGCTAGATACGGATAACTCTAAGTGAGCTTGAAGTTTGTTTTATAAAAGCGCTCAGGGATTAAAAATGTTTGCATAGTGGACGCAAGTACCCAAGCAATCTGAAAGAGAAGGCTACTTTGACAAACAAATTTCCAAAGTCCACGAGATTGGGTTATATCGAAAAAGCTTCCTTCCAAAATAAAAATTGCTATAAATATGAATGCTATAGCATTCAAAAAAGACAAAATCGGAAAAAAACCGATGAAATTTTCATCGAATCAAATGATGAAGAGCGACACAGTCATCGCCTTAACATCCCTCAATCGAATAATTTCAAGTTGTACGTGATCCAATATAAGGAACTAGTCGGGAATTGTTTCCTTTTATTCCGAATTATTGGGGAAATATAAATAAATTCATGATTGATCAAGATTGTAAAGCATATCACGAACAATTATAAGAATCAAAATAGAATGGACAATTGTTTAGAGTATAAAGAAAACTAATAAATGTCTACGTGCCCGGCGCATCCACCAGATTTCCAACATTGATACCGATTGAATTTCTAAAAGCTTTCGCATCGATTATACGATAATTCTAAATAATCGTAGTCAATGGGCGATTTCCCATTTACTTTCTTTTGCATTTTAATTGAATTTCTATAAATTTATTTATTTCTATCGACAAGCTCACAATCAAGTCTCAATTGATTAGATTTCCAGGTACAATAGAGTCTACTACTAGTGATAAACGTGTATTGTAGATGTACAATTGTATGAAAACAAAAATATATCTCTATATCTTGTTCCTTATTGTTCTATAGGGATTGTTGTCATTTTAACTAAACCACAAAGGTATCCTTTATGCCTCACTATATTCTCAAGATGTCCTAAGATAGAATGATTAACTGGGGACTAGTTGCCGTTTAATAATTCATGTAAGACATTTGTAAATGTTGAAATAAAAGAATGTCGTAAATGTTTTTATTGACAAAATAATTTCAAGCACGCCTATAGAAATTGTTGCTCATAATATTGGCAACGTCCATTTCATTCCCTACACAATCCAATTTCGATTAAATGAAGCTTCCACAATCGGAAACTATCGGAATTTTGGAATTTTCATATGCAAAATTATATTTCTCAATTCATCTAGTAAATTTGATTTTATATTTTTGCCCACCTCGTTTGAGCAATGCGCTTGATCCAGTTGTCGAATTATTTGTACTACTCGATTTTAGGCCGCGTTCATTCTGATGGCTTTTTGAGACGATCAAACAAGAAAAACATACAGCGAACTGATAAATCACGCGATTCCGATGGTTATGGAGTAGTATTTGTTAAAATTTTGGTTGTTTGTTCAGAAATTTTTTGTTCTTAGACGGATTCATCCATTCGAATAATAATAATAATAATACGCCTTATTGACTGTCTGATTTTCTGGCATACCTTCAGGAATATCAACATATTTTCGAGCTGAAAACGACGCCACTACACCCATAAAACGATGTGTCATCTCAAATAGTGACGAATTTGAGTTGGAAATCATGTATTTGACAATATCGAACCAGTCCCTCTTTAAATCATTCATTTTAATGTAATGTAATGCAACTTTTTGCCTTTTTTTTACTTTTAGAAGTGACAAGTTCCATGTTTCACTCAAAACTCGTTGTATACTCAACAGTGCGTTTCAGTCATAGAAAATGTTAACTACTACTTGACTGGAATTTGGAGCATTGCTGACAGCTGTAGAGTTAGCGCTTTAACTGGAATAGTAGCTTTTTGAGCGCGTTATTTGAATATGACATGTTGTTGCTGTATAGCTATTTTTACTTTAATTGTAATGGTAGTGAATCGTCAATTTCGTATGTTGTACCAATAAAATCCCGTTTCTAAACTAATTGAATCTCTGGTAATCATAACGGATTATAAGGATACACAACGAATTGGATGAATTATTCAAATAAATCGCAATACAAATGGCAGTAGTATTTTATAGATTAGTAACTACAGCACCAATTTTATAACAGATTATCTATATTAGATCAGAATATTTATTATTGGACAGGATAATTTATTTTGTTAAGCCGGAGATCTGTAAAATAAATATTAATATTCTTGAATTGTGTCGATCCAACCGAATATAAGTTGAAATTACTCTATCTACTAGGAAATGAACTGAGTATTATTGATAATGTACACTATGTTTGGTAGGAAAACATTACTGTGGTCTTCATTGCTACAGTAAGCGGTGGAAGAAATGAATTTCAGCAATCATTTCTTACATCAACGTTATTTGTTGCGGGAACTGATCGAATATATTAAGGCGAATGTTGTCCTTCCTGTACATGTCGATATCTATCAGCTTACTGTGTACTGAACACATGCCAAGGATATTTGAAGGCTCCTTTACTCATACATTATGGTTGAACGGCTAGCCAAATACCAAAAGAGTTACCTAACGATAGTAACGTAAGAGTTGCTACCAAAAAATATTTACATTAACAGTTCGTGAATGCTAAAGGTAGTTTTTTAAATTCAAATCCGATAATTAATATTACCGACTCGTATCAATCGGAAATTCCTAGGTCGACCATCCTAAAAAATTGGTAGCAAATCGGTGCTATATACAGAACAGGTATTCGGGTTCCTCGTAATTTGTCCGCAGAGAACAGAGCTAATCGCCTAAAATTTAAAAGGCTGTGGTTTTTCTCAATGATACTCCACAAAGTACGGCTGAGTCAGGTTTTCCTCCAAAAAGGCACCGTTGTGCTTTTGATGGAGTATTCGCACGACCTTTTATTTCGAACTGTTGATCGTCTTGCTTGATGATGCAAGACCGTAATGCGTAAGTCAAACTAATGAATTTGGATATGTGGTAATTACTCACCATACTCGCCTGATATTGCACCAGTTGACTTCTACGTCATTTTTTCAGTGGGATTTTTTTTTAAAGTGTCCAGAGATTTTGCTTAAAAATCGATCCAGAATTGAAAATTTACGAGGATGATCACATTAAAAGTGCAAATTTCTCTGTAAGTTATAGAGACATATCGATTTAATTCAAGACATTACGTAGATTCGCTATATAATTTTTAATCGAAATTCTCGACAACATCAAATAGATTGAAATTTATATCCAACGAGTAGTTGGATTCAATGGATTCTCATCTATTCGAGTTTAATGTTTGTTCTAAAGATAAACTGACCCTATATTCTAATAGAGATAAAGAGAAACCAAAACTAAATTCTAAATTAATCCAATTACCTACAAACAACAAGCAATAGCCATATTCAAATGTACAAAAGGATCAATAAGAATTCTATTTACAGTTTAATTAGTTATTTGTACAACAGTAAAACCTCTCTTGGCTGGACAGTCGGATTAACTGTATCAATTAAAAATTCAATACCAACGATTCCTTGGCTCTCATCAGAACGTTCCAAAGAGGTTTTGTAAGAAAATCGAGGTATCGGAATCGGAAGTGAGAGTGGGAGGTTTCACTTTATTATTACATTTTTGTTCGTTTGTTTTCCGTAATAATCAACGTACATTCGTATGCTTCTCAGTTAAAATAAACAACTTCTAGACAAAGATAAATGGATCTTTATGTTGTAGCTGTTGTTGTTCTCTGGTTGTTTATGAATCGTATAAATACGGATTTATTGCGTTGTGAGTATAACTAAACGATTAAGAGGCGGAGAGAGAGAGAGAGAGAGAGAGAATAAACGATGTTAGGTGGTTGGGAAATATGTAAATTGTATTTGGGTTATATCAAGTGGATTTGTCATCAAGTTTTCTACGACTACGATCAATGTTTCGTGTTTGCTATAAACTTAACAATAAAATCATTATCGTTATCATCGTCAAAATTTGATAACTCATATACAGAGTGGACCATAATAATTAGACTTAAGTAAAACCTTATATACCAAAAATTGATACTAACTGAGTTATGAGCACGACACTTGATATTGGTATGTTTTGTGAGTCAAGCAACTCAAATTTATAACCACATCACCAGTACGTAGTAGAGGGCGCCACTTTGTATAGGAGTCCAAATCTTTTTTGTATCTCACTTCATGCTCACTATACAGAAAACATAAAGTAATGATAATAAATTTGTTCTATAAAGTTTTCAATGGAACTTTAACTAACAGAATCAATTTATACTCGGAATTCGAGAAGTCAAAGCTCCTTTTATTGTCAACAATATTCTATAATATAGTCCTAGATCTATATATAGACTTGATTTAGATTCCGGATAAGAGAGGTGCTGGAACAATTTGTGTGAATCATTGGTTTTGGTAAACCGGAATTATTAGAGATCGATAGCTACAGTTTAATTATTATTGAAGAAACATGTTCCGGATTAATGAGGTAAATTATTACAATACAGATAACTGTAGTAGTAGTAGTAGTGTTAAGAAATTTAAATTATGATTAAGAATCTACAGGCTCAAAACACGACCTTTACTTATTTAAAAATTGATTTGAAGACTTCTGACCTGACCTGACCTCAATCGAAATGTCACGAATTTAGATCGTTAAGTCAATGCTCACTAGAAGAGCCAAAATTGAGAGGTACAATGGTACAACCATTTTTTGATCTGCATATGTCTACTCACATGCGTCAATTTGAAAGGATCGCAGTAACGGTCCTTGGTCGGATCAGGTGCAATAATGTCTTACGACTTTTCCTCTTAATATTTCAATTTAAGTCTACGACTTTTAACTCAACCTGTATAGTTCAATATAATGAATGTACGACTATCCCTAAGCAAAACAACAATAGATTGATGATTTTTGTTAGAGAGTCTTGAGTAAAGATTGGAATTATTGTGATTAATGATTCATAATTGTTATATAGAAGACAAGAATATATTTCTACCATTTCTAGAAAATAGGTTAAATCGACCATTTAAATTCAAACCACTTGAGTGGGACAGAAACGTTCTTATGATAATAATAATAATAATAATAATAATAAGTGGTTGAATTTTTGAATAAGTTTTGAAATCTTCCATTCTATTCTAGAGAAAAACAAGAACAATCTAATCTGACAATCAAGCTAAAATATTTCCATATATTTATAGGTGGGTGGGTGTTGTATATATTCGTTTTATACAGAGGTGTTGAATAAAATTGAAAATATTATACAGAGAAAATAAAACTTTGCACTTTTACGAATTGTGTGTAAAATGTTGATATGTCATCAGTCATCGTAAAACAATGGATATAAATATGAGAGAATAGTGATAATTTGGAAAGATACGTGTTGAAAAATGAAAATCCAGCTTTACGAGTGATAAAAAAAACTCCATATCGTACATACCGAAGTCACCATCGTCACCCGATTGTTGGTTGCCACAATTCTCACAACAATATTCCAAATGCTCCCTCCCAATTTCAGCCTTCAAGCATCTAGTCAAATTTGTTCAAGTAACACATAAGTGTTGAGTATATCTGCTTTTGTGCAAGTCTCGATTTTTGCGATGGAGTTAAAATTTTGGAAATGTTGATTAAATCTATCTATCTATCTATCGAGAGTCCAAACGCTTCATACTTGGTTGAAAGTTCGTTCAAGATAGAATGGAAGATCGAAGAGAACATTGTTGCAGTAAGACAAGATATAGAGAGATAGATAGAGATGTATAGAGAGAGAGAGAAGGGGAAAAGAGAGAAAGAGAGAGAGTATCAAGAAATAGAAGAAAGAAAATTGAGTGAGAGTCATGCAAAAGATAGAGAGAAAAAGTGGGAGATAAGGAAAGACAGTGAGAGAGGGATAGATGGAGTAATAAAGTGTAAAAGCACAGTAGATGCGTGGATAGAGAGAAATGGGGAGAAAAAGAAACAGATAAAAATAGAGAGAGAGAGAGCGGAATGGGTGAAAGAGAGAGAGAGTGTATTATAAGGGTTGGATTAGGAGAGGGAGAGATATAAAGAAAGGAAGAGAGAAAGAGAGAGAGGTGGACAAAGTTATATATGGAATGGGATAGCAAGAGAGAAGTGGAGCAAGTTAGGGAACTATTGAGTAATAGAAGGAGTTGGAGGTGAAGGGAGAGAGGTTGATACGTAAACATTTTGGTAATGATGAAGAGAGAAAGAGATAAAGAGAGACAGCGAGATACAGAGAATAATGGAGTAAGCGAGAGAAAACAAGAAAATGAGTATGAGGGAAAAACAGGCAAAAGCTTGCTTGCTTAGGATTACTTAGGAAATTATTAGATGAAGCTAGAAATTGAGATGAGTATCGTTCCTGGATTAAAAAAATCCACGCTATAGGTTATCGAATTCTGTCAAAAAATCCTTATCTAGTTCTTGATCGTGACTGGAATTAACCAACTTGATGGAGTTCAAGGTTGATTCTATATTTATATAAAGACATTATTTGTTGTACAATTGTTTGGTAATGAATGGGAAATTGTTTGAAAACTTGAATACCTATTAAATTTTAAATAGTAATTGATGTTGGATCATCAAATTTCAGAGCGTCAAGTCTTTTATTCATTAAATTATCATTATATAGAGTCATAAATCATTACGGGGTCATTAATTTTTCATAACTTCATTTCAGGAAAACACAGACACACAAAGAAGCTTTTGGTTTTGAATCAAAGGTAACAATACAATATTATTCATTTTATTTTTATTTTGTCGGGGGACAAATATAATTTCCATCTAATCTGGAGTTTCAGTACAATTGTTCTTCAACAATATAACTTTTTTAAAGATAGAAACCACATCTTAATTATTAGGTTGTGCACACCACATGTGTGGTGACATATAGCGCAATATTTCGAGAACGGATGCATTGCACAGTCTGTTGTAATCAAAGAGTATAAATAGACGAAAGACGTGTATGGTACTGCAATTAAATTCTAAATTTACTTTAAAATGGGTCGAGAGCGATTAGAAGCAGAGAATTTTCATTAAGTTTGGTATGGGTCTCGACTCGCAAGCAACTAGTGCAATTATTAGGTGGACGAGATTACAGTCAATGTACAATAAAATCGTGAGTGACTCGATTTAGGAAGAATGAATTTGAAGTTGGAGAAAGAAGAGTAGAGAAGGAAAGAGCAGAGACACCATGATATTGAGGAGCTGTTGTAGGATCATAAAGGGTATTCAGTGAGTTGCATTTCCCAGTGATTAAACTTTGAGAGAGAAACTCGGTAAGTGGGTGCCACAAAGTTATCTGAATATAACAAACACCCTGCTATGCTCAAGAGAACTCTGGCCATTGATGATGTGGGTGTCCCTGTACACACGTTCGGACGGAAATCAGCGAAGGTTCTGGCTGGGGAAAAATGAAGAGGCTGCGCATGTTGTGGCTTGTAATATTCACGAGAGGAAGAGGATGCTATTGGTAGCATTAGATTATAACAGCATCGTATTTTACAGGCTTCTTGATGGAGGTCAAACAATGACTGCCTTAGTGTATATTTCTATACTAGATGATAGAATCTCAGAATGAATGAACAAATAAAAATGTACTCAGGTTGTACTCCTTCAAGATCATGCTCACCTGCACAGAAGCGGGGTAGTTACAGAATTTTTAAAATAAAAATATATAAGGCTTTGGACACATCCACCTTGATCGCCAGATTTAATACCGTTGGACTATGGCTGCTTTAGTGAATTTATGATAAACGAAATCATCTTTTCACAGATCAAAGCGTTTTTCCCACATGCAATATAGTAGACAATGATTAAATGGAGACGAAACTTGTTTAATTAGGAAATATCGAGAAACTTATGATGAACAAGGAAATTAGAAAAGTTGGAAATAGAATGACTCAACCAAAAAGTAAAATAATGAAAATCAATAATCAGGGATGATCGAATAGAAAAAAAACGAGAGAGAATTCCTTAAGGATTCAACAATATCGAATTAATTGAGAATTATTACCATATAGATTTAGTAACAAATAGAAAACAAAACAAAAACCTGTCATTGACAGACTAAACAATAAGTAAATAGAAATTTATGAGCTAAGTATAGATTTCCATCGTTAACTTATTTTAGAAATGGAAAGTTCCAATTATTACACGGAACATTATTGATTGTGGAAAATGAAATAGCTTGAAAATTATCAGAAATAGTTCAAAAAAAAATCAATCTTTGGCTTGTGTACCAAAATTTAATTGAATCCAAAAGGGTATTGAGCAAGATTTTTTCGAAATGTGCTAGAATAAGAATGTCCGAAAATTGAAAATTAATAGAAGCACCACCTCGAATTTTTTCGTATTATAAATAACTCTCATTGTACTTCGCGAAAGGGTGAAACAATAAGAAGAAGAATAGAATTATTAACCGGATATGAATGGTAGAGGGAATGCAGGTGACTTTGTGTATCTCACCTTCTTACTTTATTTTTATTTTTTTTCAATTATGACTATTTCCGGTATAACCGGACGTAAGATGAGATTCATTCCAAGTAGTTTG
>JAZBGX010003092.1:0-10580 GCA_037414775.1 Zonitis immaculata | reverse complement strand
TTGTTTTCTTAGCTACCTATTATAATAATACATAGACCACCATAGTCAAAAAATAGTAGTTATATAGGCGATACATTAAAGATAACTAAATGAGAAGCAAAAATATTCTGATCGACTATTTGTTAGCTCTGTTATCCTATACAGGCTAGATTATTGATGATTCTCGTCTTTTTTTCGTTGGTTTGGTTTATATATTTTGAAAAAATTAAAAACGAACAAAATATAGCAACAGGTTGTTTTTTAATTTATGGTGAAATATTGACACGTGGAGGTTTTATTTTAAATAAATTATATTGAGTAAAAAAAAACAAACAAACAAACACTATAAACATGTATTATTATTTAGAAATTCATGATAAATCTTATAAATTGTCGGCTATACCTTAAGTTATTCTGTCGAAATTTCGAATTGGTGATAGTTTATATCATGAATTATTAATTGAGTTTTGATCGAATAGAAGAATATTTCTTGAAACAATCAATTGAAAATTGAAAAGAGATGCTATTTATTTATGCATTTATTTATTTAAGGATACAATTTTATTCACACAGGTTTGTCAAGGTAACGACCGAAACGTCTATCTTCCGTATGAATAATTAAATTTGGCAAATCAAACTTTGTATAAAAACCATTTATAAAATTATGCAAACAAGGAATCAGATTGTTTCGTTTTTTTGTTTTTTAAGTCGATAAGTTTCGTGTCTAACGTACTATTGAAGTCATCGTTCAAACAATCTTGTGAACAACAAATTAGAAAAAAAAAATTGTATCGATTTTTAGGTGAAGGTCCTGATGAATCTTGTTGTGTCAAAATCAGGCTAAAAACATTTATTTATATACATATATTCAAGGTGAAATAACTCCTCAACAACAACTATATAGAAGAAGGAAAAAAAAATTATAATAATATAATTGATAGAATTGCAAGATTAGAAGAATTCGTTTAGTCATCTTTAGGATATTCTGTTATAATAATATAATAATAATAATAGAAGTATATCGTGTGCAGTATTAGAAAATCAATTTCAAAATCATCAATCAAATTGTCAGAAGAGTGTTCAAGTCAAGGGCTTCACTCTCTCTCTATCTATATCTATCTATATACAATACATAAATTCCCATAACAAAATCTAACAACAAAAAAACGAACGGTAAAATTCATCAATTACTATTATTGTTGGGAAAAGCCTTGAAATTACCATTTAGAGTAATAGAAATGTATCATCTTATATACAAATGAATCACGGTCAATTCTTCTAATATATACATACATATATATTTATTTATTAACAGAGATCCGGTATTGCGTTAATAAACTATATATAATGTTAAATATATTCATACAGTTAGTGCTATTATTCAATTTTATAGTAGCGATTTGAATATTTTCCGATTTAACCCTTGCCCGATTATAGTAAATGCAAGGCACGTTCTATTATACCATCAAGTATAAAAGTTGTGTAGTATATAGTTTGTTGTTTGTTTTTTTTTTGTTTTTGTCATAAATAGTATATAGAAATATTTTATATATGAAATTTCCACCATCGTAAACTATACTGTTTTGAAAGATTATGATATCCGTCCTTAAAAGAATGTTGTGTCGAGATATTATTGGTTGATTGCTTGCAAGGCAACTATATTATAATAGATAGCCATTATGCAAATTTAATTGGAGAAAAGGCTTCTTTTTCAACTTGCTTACCAGGAAAAAAACTGGTATTTATAAGCTTGATACAAGCATATTTATAATAATATTCTTTTGTTATTTTTTGTTAAGTATTTTCTTCTTATTACTCAAGAGATCTATGACTATAAAGATAGCGGAAAATTGGAAAATATCGGAGTATGTTATATTGTGGAAATAACTATCTAAATTTTTATAAATTTTGAGAAGCTTCCGGCTTGAATTGTTATGTTCCTTCTGTTTCGTTATTTTGATACAAAATAATAGACGACCAAACTTATCTACAAGATTTATCCACAGGCTACAAACAGTCCAGACACAGAACTTTCAATTTGGTAGAAAAACATTCCTCTCGACTAATTAGGTTCCGAAAAGTATTTGAAAAATTAATAAGAAAATCTGTAAGTTTTTTCCGATTTACTCATCCAAAGCAAAACTTACAAAAAATTTTAACAGTTGAGATTCTGATATCACACAGGATTTTCTTTTTAATTACAATAAATTGTTTAATTTTTCTGTGTGAAACAGAGCAGCTTGCCGTAAAACTACTTGCACATACAATTTCAACAATTCAATTTCTGTGCCGTGGAAGCGTTTGGATGTCCTGGGGACTAACCATTTTGAGTGAGCCTAGCTCTTGTGGATGCATTCCAACGTCTAACATTTTCATTCGTAGAAAAACATTTCTTATTGAAAATTTTATATGTACAGGATGAACAAATTTGTTTTTTTTTTTGTGTTTGTGGGATTGGGATTGTTTACGACTTAGTCTGGTCTTGTTGTATGTACTTATTATAAGAGGTTCCAGGCACAAATGCTCATGTTCTTTCTATCGCTCCATTTTCCGTCTGTTCATCAAACTTTTTGGCTCTGCTTTTCTGGTAGCCGATCAATTTGTCCACAGATTACTCACAGTGCAGCCACAAGATATTCAATCGGTCGATTGAATAAGAAAAAAAAGCATTTCTGCATATAAGCGTTTTGCTCACTATCTCAACTTCTCATGTGAGCTTGCGTTTAATCGCCGATCATTTTTCCTCGATTATTTTATCAATAATTTAGTGCTAGTTTTGAATATTTCATATCACTCATTTTCTGCACGTTGCCTTATCAAAAGATTTGTATGTCCTTTGTTTTTCTCTAATTATCAGAAGCTTTTCTTCTTAAAGTCATTTATTAGGTCTCATTTACTTTTTTCAAGCACATTGGTGTAGATTTTCTATTTTTCGATACTCATAACTATATCCAGAAATCTGTGTCGTCACCTTCTAGAGAAATTCCATTATCCAGAGCTACCTTAACGACTGGGCTATCTGGGCTGTAGGATTTTTGAGGTGGCAATTTTTGATTGATGCTATACTTTTTTTTTATTATTGTGAGATTTATTGCATCTAAAGAAGGTTATTGTATGGTTTTTCAGTCAACGGGCGCCGAATACCTTAGGACGGCCCTCTCATTATTCAATACTCATATACAGGATGGACCGTCTCAGGCTTTTCTGGTGGATAACTCTGACCCTAGTCGAAGAAATAGAAAACGCACTCAAGGATTCCAAGTGTGATATTTAAACAACATTTTGGCATCAAAACGGTTCTTGCAGCTTTTCAGGAAATGTGGAAAATTGATATAATTTAATTTTCCATAATTATGTATCTCATACTTTATAATATTTTCCACATTTCCCGAAAAGTTAGAAAAACCGTTTTAACGCCAAAATGTCCTCTAAATATCACACTTTAGGTGCTAGAGTGCGTTTTTTTTTGTTTTCACTAGAACTAGAGTTATTAGTACAGAAGAGCCTATAAGGCGGTCCATCCTGTATAGACTTATAAGCTTCTCGACTTTTTACTGTTGGATAAAATTGATAAATTATTATCAAGATACAGAAAAGAATCTATATTTTTCGACATTATAAGTATACCTATATATTTATTTTAAGTTATATAATTTTCCAATAATTTGTATACGGATAACATCTCCATTATATTGCACCAAGTTTAATTTGTTGGAAGAGGCGCGGCATTTTGTACACATAGACAGATAGATAGATAGATAGATATACCTTAAGGTTATAAGTTATAAGTAACAGCACAATATTGCATGTTATATACAGAGTTGCAAATTTGATTTTTTCCTATTTTGACCAATACGACGATATGGCGTAGTTTAATCTCGTGCTAAACGTGACTTTGTATATATGCGGCTTTTAGATCTCAAGTCAAAGAGCTTTCACGTGTGAAATATACACAAGTGCATCGTTCAAACAAACTAAATAAATATAAATTGGAATTAGGATATACAGATAGCTTCTATGATTAATATTCATAAAATAATAAATTTATATCAATATTAAAATTTAATCGACAATTGAAATTAGTATATTCAATTAAAATTCATGTATTGCTTATATTATATTTGAAAAGCTACAAGTAGCTATTATTCATTATATTATAGTTTAAGTTGCACACGCACGCCAACTTGCAATTGCTTTTTAATTATTATCGTATTTTAACATCTACTAACGATTGCCACTGGTAATTAACGTTCTATTCGATGATTTTTTTCTCTCCTTCTTTCTTTCTTAAAAGATACGATAACAACAATAAATAAAATGAGTTTCGAAAAAAAAAATGAGAAATGAATTAAAACAGCAGGTAGTATATTAGTTCAAGGTATATTTACAGAAAGTGTTGCAATTTTTACAAGAATCACGTTGTGTCCATCTTTCACTTTTACATCTATTATTATTATTATTATTATTTATGATCGATCATATTTCAATTCATACTTTTGTGAATTTCCGATTATTACGTTATTTTTAGATAGATGTTGTTATCGTCTAGTTGGTTTCCCATTAATAATGGTCTTATATGTAATTAGAGGAAAAAAATCTACTGTGATACAAGTAAACACGTGCATTTAGTTACTATTAGACAACCAATTCCATTTATAAATTATTTTCTATCTAAACTTCTAGCTTTATAACTAGTAATTGAAGATTATACCGAAGAAGTAGAAATTTCTTAACCATATTAAAATATACAAACATGGTTATCATTTAGTTAATTATATCGACAGTTAAAAGTATCATTCATCATTTTACTTTATTAGAAGATTACTATTCAATTTCATCATTTTATTTTTGTTTGTTTGTTTTTTTTTCATTATGATTATTAGTTTGATTGAACGCAGCCTTATAATTCATTACAATAATCGATAGGTAACGTTTAGAAGGCTAAATAACCTTGCAAATTCTTCTTCAAGAAGATATTTCAATGTTATATTCGATTTGATCTTTGAAAATAATTGAATAATTTCAATTTTTTATAATAATTGAAATAAGAATTTTTTTTTTTTTGATTGATTATTCATTGAAACAATATAAC
This sequence comes from Zonitis immaculata, assembly GCA_037414775.1. Taxonomy (NCBI): domain Eukaryota; kingdom Metazoa; phylum Arthropoda; class Insecta; order Coleoptera; family Meloidae; genus Zonitis; species Zonitis immaculata. The sequence continues at coordinate 5,509 of JAZBGX010003092.1, read as the reverse complement.
AAATATTAATATTTCATTAATAATGGTCATGTTCTTTGAAATTTTAATAGAAATAGTTATCAATAAATGACCAGCTCACTAATTAAATTGTCATTGGACGATGACAATTTCGCCATAACAGTTATAATGACTGTAATGTTTTCAGTTACTATTATCATCCTTTTTATTATTATTTTTATGAAATTCATTTAGACCAGTGATTCTCAAACACTGTATCGTGGCACTTTGGTGGTCTTCATAATTCTTGAAGCGCGCCTCTATCGCCAGACAGTATAGTGATGTTCCAATGCAATACTGAATTGCAGTGACTGAATTTCGAAATTTTTTTCAAATAAAACGACTACTGTTGTGTTATACAGGCTGTTATTAAGATTTATCATAGAATTCGATAATCCAATGATATACAAGGTGTTATATTTAAAATTGTTGGTGACTTCCCATAGTATAACCGGAAGTGGCGCAAAAATATGATAGATCATTGCCGAGAACTCATTCGATCAAAATTTTACAACGATATTCTAATTATATTTTGAAATATGTCCTAGGGGTAGGTTGATAACGAGCATTCTGTATTCAGATATCAATTTAATATTTTTGATTTGAATTTTCTTCTGCCAGACATTCAAGTATTGATATTTAGTATACAGGAGGTCTCAAAATATCACTCCAACATATTCTAGTTTCACAAATAGTGGATTGCGAAAGCAGCAACGACCTCTCGAAGTCCAATTTTTGAGAAATATATCTGAAATTGCTCAAGAATTATAAAATTTCATATTTATTATAAGATAGCACTCGATGATTCATTGGTTGTTGCAAAAACATCGATAATATCATTGAGCTTGACTTAAGAGAAAATAAAAATTCATGCTTTATCTTACATAAATATGCCTCACGTGTCGCGCTTGGTAGCACAGTTTCCCAGAGAAACGGGTTCAAAAATTATCTTATTATGACCATATAGTAGCATGTAAAAAACACAATTGTAGTGTTGAAAATGAACGTTTAAAAAATTACAACGTCAGATGGTAATGTGAGATCTTTCGCAGCAGACAGTTTACAATCAATAATCATCGACACATCTTTTCCTATTTGTGAGTCTCGCTAAATATTGTTGTAATATTGCTCTATCAATTCGGGACACCCAGTATAGATTTTATCGACAATAAGTAAGTTGTTTTCAAATTTAATTATTTCGTTCTTCAATTCTCTTCAAAAATCTAACATTAGTTGAGTATAAGAGGGAATTTTCATGGTTGAATTGGAACACATTTTCCTTGGAAAATCCGCTTTTAAGTGGGACAACTTGTATATCATAATTATAACAGACAATAAGACAGGGAGCATTGAAATTTTAATTAAATAGAAATTCAACAATAAATAGTGGCGACAAAATGGCCATGAGTGCAAATCGTGAAAATCAATAAACTTTACAATCTCATTATAATCGATAATTATAGAAAACACTTTATAAATCGTTTATTACGATACAATAAAATTTATACATACATACATATGTATGTAATAATTATTATCGATAAAATTCTCTATTATATAGTTGTAGTTAATTGTTTTCTTTTTAATAATTAGACCATCTTCAGGAAAAACAATTGACCTTTAATAATAATTATTGTAAGATTAAGTCATTATCGGTACTTATAATTGTCAATCTTTTATTTAAAGATTTAGAAAAAAAAATCAATAGTTTATTAATTATAGAGTTGAAGAAAAACAAACTGACCCTAGAAGTCATTTTTCTATAAATCACAATTAAAATTGACGCTGATTGGTAAATGACCAAGGATAATTTAACTATTAAAATGGAAATTGAATTGAACCGTATCAAGTATAGAAAAAAAATTAAATAAATAAATAAATAAAATTATATTATTAATTATTACAAAATAATAAAACATCACATAAATTGTCAGATTGAATTTTTTTCGATTCACTTTTGATTACGTAATTCTCGTGATCGATTTTTATAATATATTGTTAAATAAATAATAAATCTGATTGTAAAATGATTTATTATTTATTAGCTTTGAGCGGAATTTTTCGTGATAAACTTCAAGATCGTAAAGGAATTGTTTAGAAAAATCACACACACACACACACACACACACACAAATAATTATAAAATAAGAAAAAACTACCCTTCTAATTGAAGTATAAATCAATTTATAAGTGCGAATAAATTGAATTTAGTACGTGTGGGAATATTAAACAATTTATTGTATAGTGTTCGATTAAGCGATTAATAATAGTAATTAAAGTAAGAAAAAACAATTGTTGTGTTGTTTTTTTGTTTTGTTATTTATGTCTTTGAAACTCATTCCAGTGTTTTAATTGAAACAATATAAATTTCTTATCTTCCTGTATTTTCATGACTATTTCCATGAAACATAAAATTAGAAAAAAAAAAACTACATTTGCATTGGAAATATTCAAGAATTGCGATTGCGCTGACTTGAAAATTTAATGAAAAAACGCATTATTATGTTTCAAAATCGTTTCCGATTACTTGATTTAATAGTAGCGGCCAAGAAACTATCACAACACGGACCTGCGAGACGATAAACTTGCAACATAACTCTGTAGCACTCAATCCTTACTTTTAAAGAATCAGGGACCGATGATTCGTCCATGTCAAAATCTACACCAAGGTGTCATCTTTTGCAGAATCAAAGGAGCTTCATGTACCTATTTATCATGCTTGAATTAGACTCGCACCAATACTAGTAATTTTGTTCATTGACAGGAAATGAGCCTTATCCTAGTAAAAGATTTTGCGATGAAACTCGTTGTGGGTTTTTTAAGATTTTGAGAGCTCAAATGGCAAATTCTTAACGCATACGATGGTCAGCTGCCTCAAATGATGCCGCTATTTTAAGCGGCATCATTGTCATTTCCAGGTACACTCGCTTGAACGGTAGTCATATTTGTAGGACTTCTAGCATTTTGCCTGAGTATCATGGCGAGTTAACTTCTTTTCGTTACACGAGTGTCTACTGTATGTAATTCCTGAGCAACCATATGTTTTAGTCAATTATTTCCGAACATTTGCAGGTAAGTGACTTCTGTCTCTCTGTGTTTAAAATGCCCGTAGGTGTACGGAAATGTACCAATGATATATTTGAATTCCTATTACTTTGTCAAAGATGTCAAAAAAATATTATTTGATACATACATATGTACAAAGGTAGGAGTCCTGGCAGGGTTGAGTGCCGACCCATCTCTGAGGTATAGAGTATGCCCAACAAGACCTCATACTCGGTTCTGTTGAAAATAATTATCTATAAATCACCCTATCGACAATTTTTATTGGAATTATCATAATTTACAATAGAAAATGAGTCATATTTGTTTCTAATTTATTTTTAAAATTACTTAATTATCTATCGACTACAACAAATTCAAATATACGATTTATATTATTGTTTTTATGGTAATAGAGGCCTTTATATTATCACTATGTAGGATATTAGTAACAGTAGACATTAAAGAATAGTAGTTTTCACCATAAATGGGTGTTTTATTTACAGTTTCAACTGACAATATTAGTGGCAAATACAAAAGTCTCTGTATATAGATATATAGTCGAATGCTAGCTAATTTTCTGCATTCATAATTTTCTCTGTCGTTGTTTGTTGTAGTTGTTGTTGTTGTTGTTGTTATAGGGTTCGTAAACGTCAGGCCACCATAAGAGATAATAACGTAATAATATATTATTTGAATTGATTTAAGTCAAAACGACATAATATACAACTACTTATTATTATGTATTTATAGGAGTATTTTTTTTTTCTTCTATTATTAATGCAAAAATATTTTTATGAATAAAAATAATAGACACAACTTTCATATGTGTGTGGTCGTTTATAAATGAATATAACTGAAATTACCAGATGTTTATCTATAAATTTAAATTACCCTTACGGGTAAAAACTATTAGAATGTTTTTATTCAATTATACGATCAATTAAATTAATAATTAATTAATTTAAAATAATTTTAGAGTGATATAGTCAAAATTTGATTATTTGAATCCATATGTTATTCAATTTTGAACATATTGCATTATCAAATTTTGGATATCTTATTAATTCAATTTTATATTGCATTATATTTCTATATTTCCAACTATAAATAACAGTATTATGGTGATTTATTGCAATAATTTTAATGCTAGCAATTGCCAAATTTTTTCTTAATTTTTTTTTTGGTCAACATATTATACACCTACTGCAATTTTCAATTTATACAGAATGTCCCTTTTTCGACCTCTCCCCCTACTCCAAACTGGCGAGATAGTTTTTGGAAAAATTGTATTACGATAAAACCTTTTTTGTTGAATGTAAAAGTGTTTGCCCAATAGAAATTTTGAATACTGCTGTATGTTGTTATATTGGTAACGTGGGAATTTTTGTCTAAATTCCGCTTCTCACAATATCGACAGTTTGTGTTTCGATTATTTTAAGCTGTACAACAAGGTTACGCACACTTAATGATTTTCTTCCGGTAGAATCAATGATAAACCTTATTTAGGAGGGAAACGTCTTAAGAAAATAATGAATAATATAATGAGTATTGTGTCGAGATCCTTTCAAAGAAGGACCGACAATAGACGATTTACTTCATGGGATTGACCTGTAAGGTCTTCTCGGAATTAATAAAGGACGTGAATTTGCTAAGGAAAGAATAAGTGGGGAAATAAGTATTATGGTGCGTTCGCCCAATAAAGTTTTGCTTCATGGAGTTTACGTCTAATTGTAAGATGTTTAGGGAATTAGAAAGTAGCCGGTTATGGAAGTATTTACTGTATAAACGAATTATTGGAAACTAGATTGAAAATATTTCTAAAAAGTAAAGATCGAACATCTGAGCTCTTTCCAATTGCTCTTATGATTTGCGTAGAATTGTGCCTCAATTTATCTGATTCTGTATCTATTACATTGTAGTTTACTATATAGACCGTAATGTAAAAATTTGCGAAATAGATGGACATCCTGTATATCTTTTTTTTTTGTTGTTGTTGGTTACTTTATCCTCTTCTTATATATTCAAAAAACAACAAATTTCAATATTTAATTTCATATTTTGATTTACATATATTTAATAAATGACTAATTAGCCATAATAAATCAAATTTTTGCAACTTTCAAATATTAACTAAAACCGATTTTTTGCTGTTGCTTCATTTTATTTTGGTTATATAACAGAATTTAAGAAGAAAAAAAAAGCGTTCAAAGGACATACATGACTTGGACTATCTGTTAGTCCATCTCCACATTACCGGATGCCAATAAGGCGGACAGTTGTTAAGACGACAGTCGCCTAGTTTGAAGAAGACTAAGTTTCAGTAACAATAATTGGCAATTGCTTTACATTGGGCTTTGTTCATGGTAGCCGAGAAAATTCTTATTGCATACCTGATAAATAAGAGTTCGGTGTAGAATGTAGACAAATAGGCCTACCATAGAATGTCGGAGCGTCTAACGGAGCCACT
>JAZBGX010003091.1:0-10581 GCA_037414775.1 Zonitis immaculata | reverse complement strand
TATATATATAGAGCGCACTTTTGTTCTCGGTCCGTTTTAGCTTAGTTTTTAAGTAGAAATTTATATAATATACATATAGACATTTATTCTACATGTATCCGACTGATGATAGTTATTAAGTTTACTTTTTTATATTTTTTGCTCTTTTAGATAATATCAGTATTACGGCTATAAAATAAAATTATTGCATAAATTTGGAGTTAATAATAAAATGAATACAAGAAATTGAGTGATTATTAAAGTAATATTTTAAACGGCATTTAGTAGCATTTAGAAATGGAAAATGTTACAATTATCAAATCAATATTTGTTGTTATTATTATTAATATCATTATCATTATTATTATGACTATTATTTTTATTTTCAATTAATATCAGTCGTGTATATGATGAAATAGTGATCTGTGCCGGAACTATATTCATGTGGGATCGTCTTCACGTTCAGTGATTTTAATGAAATCTTTAATATTTTTAATTAAGTTTTACAAATAAAACAATGCATACTTATCAATATTTTCATATTATTTTTTTCATTGAATTTTTGTCCCAATTATTTTATTTTCTCTAATTTTTGTAAATATTAAAATTGTGCATATTATAGATAATTATTATATCGGATTTTTAAAAGTGTTCAACAACTGAAGAAAAAAAATTCAATTAGATTGTGTTAGAACACATCTTATCCTAACAGTAATTTTTACAATTTTACAAACTATAATAGCTATTTTGAAATGTGGTCATTAGATGAAATAATAATATTAATATTGGCGCTAATAATAAATAATTATATAATAAATAGTCATCAATTAGAAGAGATATATATATATTTTTTTTGTCTTATTTTTCTAATTATTTTTATGTTAAATTACATCGTTATGGCTGCATTTGAAATTAGCTATTACAAAAAGAAAAATTTATATTTTAAAATATTGATGTTCGGGATCTCAGATTTATTAAAAGATTTAGATTTAAAAAGAAAACAATGTTTGTTAAAGGGCAGTTTGATCATCTATCTCATTTATTTTCACTAAAGTTTTTAACTGTGAAATATTTGTTTTAGCAAGCTTATATTCTCTTTTATATTTTTGGTAATGTGATCGTGAATTAAAGCTTTTTATATAAAGTGTATTGTTTAGTGATATTTTTTTACTCTATTAAATCATATGTATTCCAATGGGTTTCGATATTATTTTTCCATAACCGAATTAAAAATTATTATTTAAATTGTTAGAAAATTGAATTTGTAAAAAGAAAACATAATCTTTTCTCTAATTTTAATTGGTTGAAAGTATAGTGTTTATCATACAGTTGGCGATACTGATTGTGTCACGCATGCGCATTATTATTTGCAAAAATTGTTGGTCAAAAGAAGCGAGCGGAAGTAGAAGTTTGTGAATGTTGATATATCTAATAACGATTTTCTATTTATCAATAATTACTTGAATCAAAATTAAAATTGTAAATATTATAGTTATTAAAGCTCATCAATAATTAAAGTTGGTTCAATTTATATAAAATCAACTGAACGTATGATAATTATTTAGTTTTTTGTGAACACTTATTATAAGTTATAGTCAAAATGGCGGACAACAGAAACGCGGGTATTCAGAAATTCTGTTTAGAGTGAGTTTTATTTAAAATAATATCAATCTTTGAAATAACCTAATTATAATCGAAATCGTAGAAGTCTCTACGGTCACATTAATCGTTTATTTCGATTATTTCAATACATGATTGATTAGTTTGAAGTACATTTTGAATAACAATACAGTTGTTTACATTTTTGAATGTCGATGTTATTGTTTGTCAATCATATATTTAATTATCAATCAATCTAAATTTTTTAGCTTCGCTGAAACTGGTATATGTAATTCTGATTCATGCCATCGTTGGCATAAACATAAGCGACATTTTCAAATACTTGAAGTTAAACCATATGAAAAATATATTCTTGGACGCTTAATTAAAATACCATATTGTCGTTATTTTCAAAATGGCTCATGTCCCCATGGCTCTAATTGTCGTTATTTGCATAAGTTACATCCAGCAAGAACATACAGTAATGATTATGTTTCTGTTTCTAGGTAAAGACCATTTTATAATTCGTCAGCTAGATTTATTGTGAAATACTTAGGATATTTCATAATTTTTTATTAAACAATATACTTTGTTATAATTTTCAGCACAAATATACCCTCTACCTCGACCTATCACATGTGTATACAAGATAATTCTTCAAATATAGTTAATAGGGCAATATTTTCAGAGACTGGAAACAATGCATGTGCATTGTCATCACATCAACAACTGTAAGATTATATATAAAGTTGATCTTACTATAATTCATACATAATTTATATTTTTAGTCAAATGCATCATAATTATTTTCCAAGATCATTACGTGTTAGCGCACCCGAATTTGTGCCAACCATGACTGATAAATCTGCAAGTTCATTACATTCTAAATTCAATGAAACTCATGACAGATTTAAAATAGAAGAAGAAAAGAAAATCTGCGGTATATGTTATGAAACAGTAATAGAAAAAACTGATGGGGAGCAACGTTTTGGAATTTTACCAAATTGTAATCATTGTTACTGTTTATCATGTATTCGCAAATGGCGGCAATCTTCCAGGCAATTCGAAAATCAGCGGTAAATTTTGCTTGGATTGATTGTTTGCGAATATAATATTGATTTCTTAATTCTAGTGCGTGTCCAGAATGTCGAATCAGATCCGATTTTGTTTGTCCGAGTAGTTCATGGGTAGAAACTGAAGAAGAGAAAAATAAACTTATTGCATCCTATAAATCTGCTTTAGCTGCCAAAGACTGCAAGTATTTTAGTAAAGGTCTAGGGCGTTGTCCGTTCGGTAACAAATGTTTCTATCGACATGCTTTTCCCGATGGTAGCACTTGTGATGTAGGTCCGCCTCGACGCCAAAGACGACGTCCTCGCGATAATTTCAATAACAGAGCTGCTGAAGTTTTACAAGTATGGATCCAACTACACAAATATTAATCAGTTGAAATTTTTATTATTTTACAGACGGTGATTCTATGGGACCTTATTGAGGATGACCATGATGATGATGTACCTTGGCGCAGTTTCAGTGAAGATATAAACCAATTTGTTGATTTTTTTTCTGATTCTGATTCAACTTGGTCAGATTATGAATTGTTCTTGGATTAAGTATTTATTTCGAATACTTTTTATATTTCGTGTTTTTTTTTTGTTTTTTTTGCTTAGTTCAATTCAATCATCATTTGAATTTTGTTGTCGTTACATTGATAAATTTAGAGAAAGAAACAAAAGTCTGTGCCCATTCATGTTATAATATTACTGAAAAAAAGAATAATTGTTCTTTGTAAAAAGAGAGCAAAAAGTGATGTAAAACTGTTACTGTTTATGTATTTAAATAGTACCCAAAGTAACAAATCTCTCTTGATTCTCTTAGTCATTTGATGTAAAATAATTATTATTATGATTATTTGATGCTTCATAGCAATTTGTTAAATTTTAAAATTAATAATTTATAAATTGCTTGTCAGACACATTGCTTAGCAAATGTGTAATGTATTGGCCATCATGTTTTTGAACGAAATACTAAAATTGTACCTAATTTATTTCCGTTTTTTACTTTGTTAAAAAACAGGCCAGTACACTTCTTCCATAAAATGCCTTACCAGTAGTTATTAGAAATATATTAATATAAGAATTTTATTCCCTTATAGTCGAATGACCCAGTCATATTATCTGTGTTTAAATGCACCTGTTTTCTTTTTTTCCATATATATTATATATTTATTTATTTACTAAAGGTGCTTATACAGATTAAATTGGATATGGGCTTATTATCGTCCGAAAACTGTGATTGTTAGTTTAGTAATTAGTTTTAATTATTTTTTCAGTTGAAATTTTGTTACTACTTTTCAATAATGATCGATGGAAAATATTCTTTAAGAAAAAAATTAATTAATATGAAGAAATTGTAAGATAGCAATATTCTAATATTCAAAAAAATTAGAGATGTGTTTAAGATTGATACATGAAATACTTTTAATTTCTCAAAAAAAAACAATTTACACATTTTAAAATTATATATTTATATTAATGATTTATATATATACATATATGTAAAAGATTTTTCCCAATTTAATGAATTTTGTTATATAGAATCATTACTGAGTTATCTAAATTTCATTCTATTAAATTTCTGTATTTTTGTGTACTTATTTGAAATAAATTGTTCAATTTTTTATCGTATCTTTCGATAATTTATATCACTTATCAGATAATATTTGAGCGCAATATACTCTTCTGATGAGTTATGTTATAAATAACCCACAACCACGGTCTTATATATAAGACCGTGCCCACAACCAACCTCTAACAATAAAACAGATCAGAAGAATCTATAATATAGATAACCTACAAAGCTCAGTTTAATTGTGTGCTGCCACCTAACAATTATAATGAAAATGATTGCGCCAACTTCACTCTAGTATTGTTCAAGTTGTGTAGTTGAAAAATTTTGGATAGTGGTGCAAAACAAAATGGCAGACAACGTACGGGAAATCTTTGAACAGTCAAAACCAACAGGTTAGAAAATTGTAAATGTTATTTACATTGAATTTATTATTAATAATTAAATCATTGATAAATGAAACTATTGAAAAATATATAAAGTTCCATTGTCATTTAACATAAAGTTATGTAAGTGAGGAAAAAAAGGTCGACCATCTGTGGGTTTGTGTATTGAACAATTATTTAATTATTAGTTCTTCGATAATTTATTGATTTTATCTAATTTATAACTAGCTTGATTGTTATATTATAGATCAATCGAAATTTTTAGGAGTAACTTTGCTATTTGACATCAAAAGAAGGCTAGATATCTCGAGACCTCCACTGTTAATTGAACTGTCAAAAATTTTAAATTGTGTTAATCTTGGATTAAAACGAAATTCTTTATTAGTCAGCCAAAATAGTTGTATATTAAATCCAATTTAAAGTTCTTATCGATCCTATACCGATGTTTAATTGCTATGTTGCAGTAAAAATAAGAAAAATTGGATGTTTTTAGGTTAAGTTTCAAGATCATTTCTATTATTATTATTATTATTATAACTTACAATTCGAAATTAAGTTCCAAAGTAACATTATGATTATACATATTTCATAAATCTAGATAATACGACCCTTTATTAACATTAATCTTATCAGTTTTTGTAGTTTTTTATTTTTTATTAATTCACATATAAAAACCGGTTGTACAATTTGTTCCGTCAGGTGTAGAATAATTTGTATTTTGCGTATATTATTGACCTCACCCATTAGCCACGTGGGGCAATTTTCAAACAACCCTATTAATATAATTATTTTTTTCGAAATCCTAATTTCATAAACAATTTTTATTGCGTGATAGTATACATGAAAAAAAATTTGAGGTGTGTTTTACTGTTTTCATACTTTGCAAATACTTATCATTATTGTTAATTTACTCAAATTTAATTAATGAATTAAGATTTGGTAAAATAAAATTAAGTCTCTGCAGTTGTATTGTTTGGAATGTTTGAAGCATCATTGCTCTGTGAAATCGGAAATTCAAAGCATTCAACTTTTGTGTTATTTATTTCTTTATTGTATGTGTACGGTTAGAGATGGCTATATTTAAATAACAAAATTCCGAACAATTTCAAATATGAAATACGAAAATCATGGAATGTAAATATGGAAAATTTTCTATAATTACAATAAATTAAATGTTTGTCAAATAGTCTGAATGTATACATTCTCATTCAAAAACTGTTAAATTTGAAAATATATAACAATGTTTGATTTTTTTTCCGTCAATTCTTTAAATAAAACAGTTATAAAGACGACGAGGGTATAGTTTTAATGAGACAACGGAATATGATTTTCCAAAAATACTCCACCGACAATTATCTATTAATTTAATTATAAATGCAGCAATAATTGTACGATATAAAATTTTATAACAAATAAATTAATCATTGAAGTTCATGTCAATCAACAATGATCATGCTCCAATTAACGTTTTTATTTTTTTAAATTTTGTAATATTTGGAAGTTATAATGTTTTTCAAGATCATTTAATGGATAACAAATATGTAGGACAGAAATTGTAAATTCATTCTGAAAAAGAATTCTATATATGTATTAGATTTTATTTTGATTTTTTTCTCTCATATGTATATTACGTATGTATGTTTATAAGCCTACACATGACCGCAATAATTTTTTTTTCAAAGGTCAAATTTTAATAATTTTTAATATTCATTCGAATTTCCTTTTTAATTGATTGTTGTTTTAATTTAAATTATTATTTCTTGAATTTTACACGTCAATTTTCCCCTGCCAGTCTGTTTAGATATAACCAAGGTGGGGTATGACTAATATTTGTTATGATTAAACATTGTTTAAATTTATATTTTTCTAATGTTACACATTCAAGTCGTTCAATAATCTTTTTATCAATTGATAGTGTCAGTTTTTCAATTGAGATAGACGTGGATTATTATTGGTTGTATATTGAAGTAGTTTATAGTATTTTTACAATTTGTGAATTCCAGTGAATATATTTTACAATATTAGCAATGAATAAAATATAAATGTATTTTAAATGTTAATATCTGTATAATTGATAGAAACACAAATACTTAAATGGCCAAGGTTATATTATTGTTGATTCATGCGCGCGATTTTTCATGTTTTGGATAAAATTCTCTTACAATTAGTTAATTTTTGTATATTAATACATTATTGTTTCAAGATTTCTATTTGAAATCAATTTAAAAATAATGGTCTTAGAAGGTTTTCATAGTGATTCGTTAGATTATTTGAGAACAATATTAGTTAAATCATTATCATCTGAAAATGTTGGGCGTAGTGATATGCTGAAAATTAAACGATATAATAAAACAAAGTCATTTAATAATAATCATATGCATAATATAAATAAAAAACAAGTAGGTAAGATGAAATTGTCAAGTAAATTTGTTATTAATTCTATTCGCGAATAAAAATTGTTATTTATTCATTGGGATTTTCGTAACATCATCGATAAATTTATCTTTATTGCAATTAAAACATTTTTATCGTAAAATAGTGGAATATAATTTCAATAAATAGTATTAGAAGGAAATTTCCGTAAACAAAATTAAATATGATCAAGATTCAACACCTACAGTTTTACTATTTATGGTTGTCTCATTGAAATTAACTAGAAATAATTTAGTTTCGATTTATTTTCCTTTATCAATGTGACTAATGTTTTTTTTCAAATTCCAGCTGACAAAGTCGATTTTAGATTACGTAATTTGAAAGAACGTCAAAATGAAGAACGTCAGAAGAAATTGGAAGAAATCAAAGCACAAGCATTAGCAGCACAACGTTTTAAGGAACAAAAAGAACAGGAACGTAGAAAACGTATAGAAGAATTGAAAGGTAAAGATGATGTTAGACGTCAACAAGTTGAAGAACGTAAACGTGCTATTGTACAAGCTGAACAAGATCGTTTAATATCAATATTGAAACGTAATCAAGAAAGGGAAGCACGTATTGAATCTAAAAGACGTAATGAAAGAAGTAGTATTGTATTTGCTTTTGGTTCATCAACACCAAGAATGCTGGATCCAAATGACGTATCATCATCATATTGGGGTACTAGAAGGGCAACATCTATACAAAATATTACTAGTGCCGCAACAAATAATAATTCATCATTAACTAGACGACAATCGGAAAGAGATTTGGATAGTGGTAGTAAAAAACGGGCTACTTCTGCAAGTGGATTGGAACGTTCCGGTGAAAGTTAGTGTTTTTTTCTCTGTGTTTTTGTTATTGTTGTTTTGTTTTTTTTTTTTTAACCAATGAACTATGCATGGCTGAGAATTTTTCTTTATTTATTATCAAATATTCAAATATTTTTTATATATTTCCTTATTATTGCAATGTTCTAGTTTAGTTGCTTGATTTATTTATAGTTCGTATTAGAATTTAAAAACAAATGAATTTTATTCCTATTAGGTAGCATACCTTTAACACCAGCTGGTTGTGTGAGTGGATATGTTGGTCGTCGACGTACTGATTTAATGCCAACCATTCCTTCAAAAGATTCATCATTTTCAACAACACCACGAAAATCATTAAATCATTCACCAGGTAGGGCTTATTCGATGTCACGTTTAGATCAACTAGCTAAACCACGAAAAAGAACAGAATTACCATCTGTTATTGAAACAAGTACAACAGCAGCAATAGCACAATATTCCTTTCGTCCATTATCCCATCATCCAAGACAATCCTCTGTCACTCGTAGCATGAGCCACCTAGCTGTTAATAAAAACGGAACACAACAAAATAGAAAACCATTATTGAACAAAACAGATAGTCGAAGTATGCATCAATTATCGGTGGATGGACCTTTGATAGCACCACGCACAACACGTGCTACACAGTTGAGACAACAAAAATTACTACAATCCTCATATTGCAGCGAGGGTATGTTAGTTAATTTGTTACAAATCTACAAAAATATTTATCTGTACATGAATACATACATATATTCAATTCAATCTCTTTCACATAAAATCACACCCACACAGAAACACCTACACTATCAATTTCTCTCTGTCTCTCATAATATATTAGTGATATCCATATTTCCGTATATTCTTAAAATTCTTTAGAGATATCAGCTTATTATCATCAATGCAACAAACGAATCGGTGGCAGGTGCTATCATAACAAAATGGTATGCTTAGCGGTATATTATTTCATTTACTAACACGTTTTTATTATGATTGTATATTTATTTAAAAAGTTTTATTTATATATTAATTCAATTTAATTTTGGTGGTGGCTCAATCGGTTTCCTTCATTTCCGTTAATATATTTTTTTTATTATTGAAATATTACTATATTAATTTCATACTTGATATTTGTTTTGATTTAGCATCGTCAAGGCCAAGTAGTTCACTAAGCCAACAAAGTACAACTAGTGTAACTAGTTCAGTAAGTGTTAAACATCGTCCATCGTCAGCACCTAGACGTCAAAGGCCAGCTAGTATTGCTATTACTGGTATAACACATGATTTAAAAACAACAATTGATAAAAAAATTGATACAACAAAACCACCACTACCGAAAACTAGAAAATCAATTAGTAAAGATAATAAATTAATTAAAAATAAAACATCACCAATTGATACAACACCAAAGAATATAACATCACCAGTAACTACATCTGTTCCAATAATAATAACAAATAATAGTGATAAAACAACAGCGGATATACCTCCAAATATTGTACAAAATGATAAAGAAATAAGTCAAAATGATTCGGGACAAAAACTAGAAGAAATCTCACAAGTAAATATTGTAGATAGTGAAATTAGTGAAAAATCTATAACAGAAACAATAAATATAAATTCGAATGTTGTGAATGATATAAAACAAGCAACACAAGAATTGATAAAAGCTGAATCAAGAAATGGTGAATCTTCAACGACAGAAGAAATTACAACAAGCACTCCATCGCTCACAATATCACCAATTATAACATCAGTAAACGAAATTAAACAAGAAAACGATACAACAATTCAATCAAATGATAATAAAGAAAATGAAATGACAACATCTATAACAAAACCACGAATAACAACAGAAGAAGAAGCTAAAGCAGCATTAGCTGAACGACGACGTTTAGCTAGAGAAGAAGCTGAGCGTCAAGCTGAACAAGAACGTTTACGTTTAGAAGCTGAAGCACAAGCTGAATTTGAAAGACAAAGATTAGAAGAAGAACAAGTTCAGAAATTACTTGAACAACAAAGAATTGCTGAACAAGAACGGTTAGAAGAGGTAAATTATTTTAATTGAAATATAAATAATAAAATGAAATATATCATTATTATTTTAGGCTATCAAAGAGACTAAAAGACGTGAAGAAGAAGAACGTTTACGTAAAGAAGAAGAATTACGTACGAAATTATTAAAAGAAGAAGCTGAACGTAAAGCGAAAGAAGAGGCTGAACGTAAATTTGCTGAACAACAAGAACGTCTTAAAAATGAAGAAAAAGAACGTGAAGCTAGACGTAAACGTGTTGAAGCTATTATGAGACGTACAAGAGGGGTGAATTCAAATAATACAACAACACAACAGGTATTTCAATTAATAAATTTAATAAAAATAATAATAACAGTAATAATAATCTATTTACAGAATATGGATGATAAAAATGAAAATAAGTCTGATAATAAAATAAATGGAACAAAACAAGTTGAACACGAAAATGGTAAAGACCTTGACATTGTTGACAATATGTAAGTATTTCATTATTAATTGTTTAACAAATTGAGAAAATGATTGCATATTCATTTATAATTTTCAGTATTCCCGATGATACATTGAAAAATGCAAATAATGTATCTATTGATACAATAAATAGTGCGGATTCAATAAATTCAAATAATACGTGGCAAGCTACACAACAATATGGTAATTTTGGGTGTAATAATAATAATAATAATAATAATAACAATAATAATTATAATAACA
>JAZBGX010003087.1:0-10587 GCA_037414775.1 Zonitis immaculata | reverse complement strand
GATAGTGGACATCTACTACTTGATGCTTGATATTCACTATAACGTTAGGGACACATAAAACGTATTCTCAACATCCGTATTACGGACATTGTTTCTCTTTTGAGTAAGTGCGAGCAAGTTTTTTATGATCACGTTCGCATTTATGTCGAGATGCAACGCCAGTAGTACGGACGTTAAAAATACGCTCTGTGTGCCCTAGGGTAAGAGTTATTCAGTATCGGGCGGTCGTCATCCGTTATCCGACATTGACATAATATTGTTTATCGTTCTTCCGACATCCAACATCTGATGTTCCAATGTTCTAAATACGTTATTGGGCATTCGATATTCACCATTAATTATTCAACATGTTTACCAGCATCCGACCTAATCCGTTATAGATCCGACATCCAGCATCCGTTAAGTATCCGTCATCTGTCATGCTATTCGATTTTTCTCATTCAACACATTGTAAAGTTAATTCGAGCTTTATGTACAATTAATAGTTGTCTATATGATTATTATTAATATTTCGTCCATTTTGAATTTAAGGTTTATGGTTAGAATGGCGTACATTGGCATTTTTGAATCTTTCCTTAGTTCTTATCAATTTGATATTGTTATTTTTTATACCGGAAAGTCCAAATTGGTTAGTAATTTTCAAAGATAATCCACAAAAAGCTGCCAAATCATTAAAATGGTTATATATAGATAATGACGTAACATAACCTCACAATTTGTCAAAAATATAATTAGCGATTATATTAATGATAAAATTTTAGATATATGAGTTACAATATATGAAATTGATGGACAGTGTACGTAATAAGAAACGTCAATTAAGAAGTAATTTGACAGATGAACGTTCTAGTTTATTACGTATACGTAATAATTTGAATATTTATAAACAACCGCATGTATTGAAACCATTTATCATATTATTGATAATATTTGTTATACAACAATGCAGTGGTGCTTATGTTATTGTATTTTATGCTGTCGATATATTTCGTAGAATTGGTGGTAATTTACAACAAAATTTCAATAATGAATTTCTAGCATTAATCCTATTAGGTAGTATACGTTTTTTTATGTCAATTCTATCAGCATTAATATCGAAATATATTGGACGACGTTTATTATTTTTTACATCCGGTATTGGTATGTGTTTGACAAGTTTAACAGCTGCCATCTATATATATCTAACACAATCACCTATTGATGACGTAACGAAAACAAATGTCACAAATGTCAATAATAATGACAATAATATTGCGATTTATTGTGTTTTAGGTTATGTATGTTTTAGTAGTTTAGGTTATTTAATTATACCATGGACATTAATTGGTGAATTATTACCAATTAAAGTACGTGGTAAATTAGGTGGTATTATGATATCAATTGCTTATATATTAATGTTTATTATTGTTAAAATATTTCCATTTCTATTAGATTTAATTACACTACATAGTTTATTTTTTATTATGGCTGTAATTAATTTATGTGGCATTTGTTTTATTTACGTTTATCTACCGGAAACGTTGAATAAAAGTTTTATAGAAATTGAAAATTATTTTAAACCACCAACAACACAAACAAAAACATAATAATAACGGATAATATCCGATGAATTGATAAACTGCGATGTCTCTATAATGTCAAAATTTTCATTCAATTGTTTTTCAATAATTGATTGAAATAATTATCAATAAGTAATCAAAATTACAATAAAAATAAATTGTTGAAATTCTTTTTCTAATTATTCAAAATAATTATAATTAATGTAAGGTTAGGTTGATAACTATTTGAGCAATACTTCGGATATTGTCACTTGTATAAATATTATTAATCGAATAAAAAAATTTAATCTATGAATTTCTAGTGATAATTTGTTTTAATAAATTTGAACAATTATAATGAAATCCAAATTTGTAATTATTTTAAATTATTTGTGTAATTATTGTAAATAAAATTTAATGTGCAGTATAATTGGATAATATCCGATGAACTACAACATTTGTATGATGTCAAAATTTGTTTCAATTGTTTTCTCAATATTTTTCAACAATAAAAATTAATTACTAATAAAAACAAAAAAACAAAATAGAATGAGTGTAAATTTTATTAAATTACTTAAATTTATAGTTAGTGTTGGGATTATTTGATTAATTATTTATTTATAATTGATTTTAAGGTTAGATTATTGGTAATTGAACATCACATCGGATATTGTCACTTAAACTCATGTGAGTTTTAATTTAATAACAATTTTTTTAATTAACTATATGGAGTGATTGAATTCAATGAACTGAATATATAGGCTGTCCGGAAATTATGTGTAAAAAAAAGGTGACCGGTTTTTGAGTAAATAACTGTATTCAAATGTAAGCACTAATTGTTGAATTTTGTTCAATATAACATAAATAAGTGTGCCGTGGATTTGAAATATTACGATGAAAACAAAACAAAAAATTCATTTGTTTTCTATATTAGCTTCCAAAACATACTTTCTTTATGTTGTATTGAACAAAATTCAACAAATAGTACTTAACGTAGAACATAAGGACCATAACGATTGTACCAGGCTATTTCTCTTTAAAGTTGGCGTTGACTTTGTGAACGTAGGTCCGTTGATTGTTTCAGCCGCCTGTCGGTAATACAGATTACTACTCTAATTACAATAATAATTTGTAGTCAATCAACAGCAAACTTTGATTTTCTACATTCTTGCACAAATTTTTCAATTTATTTTATTACATTATTCAATCATTTTATCACGTTGTAATCCAGTCTCAATATTCTAACCTTAATTTTTGTTAAAAAATTTATCAACAAATGTCAAATTTAATTACGTATGAACTACGCTAGGCCCTACGCTCTCCAATGCAACGCCAACTTTGAGGAGAATAACGAGTATGCCAAATCTGAAGACAGTTACTTTCAAGAGTAAGTTTGAGGCTTGAGCTTTCGAAGAAATCTCACATAAGATTGTCCCATTCAATTTTTTACACGTGATTGTTGGCCATTCTGTATATTCGAAATTTATATATACAGAATGGTCCGCCAGAGGCATTCCTGATCTTGTAGGAGCTCTGATTCTAGTGGAGAGAAGAGAAAAAATGCACTCGAAGATCTAAAGTTTGAGAAATCGTTTTAACGTCAAAATGTACTCTAAATATCACACTTTAGATCGGCGAGTTCGTTTTTTTTTTTTGCATCCACTAGAGCCAGAGTTGCAAGACCAGAAAAGCTCTAGTGGACCACACTGTATATATAAATTTTGTCTATATTGTTATCAGTTCTGATCTAATCAACAATAAAAATCAAAAGTTGAACGAAAATGTTTTGGTTTATTGAGAAAAAAAAATTCGTGACATTCAAACAATACATCGGATATTATCACTTCTATCATAATAGTCTAGTTTTTGGATTGGAATTGTAGAATTTTCGTTAATGTACTTGTAAAATATGGCATTTGTTGTTCATTTTGTAATGGTGAATATAACGATGGTCGACGATAATTGAATGCAACATATTGTGAAACAGCTGTAATTATTTTAAATAAATCATAATGGTAGGCTTTCTCTTTCAAATGTTGTGTTAGAACATTAATAAACCAAGAACCATATTTTGTATTTCTGTAAGAAACATAACCTAAAATTCGAGAAAAAAAAATTAACAAAAATGGCGTATTATATTAAAAATTTTGATTAATAAGCTCTACCTGGTGGTGATGAATGAATTAAAAGGAAATCAGCTCTAGTCGGTATGGTATAATGAACAATACGTTGGCCATCGCGTCGTATAGAAGTCGGTTGGCCATAATCGATTCGTCTACCTTGACAAGCTTGAAATGTTAATATTTTCGGTTTACCAGCTAAACTTTTACATTGATCAATTGTTAAATAATATAAAATACTATCAATTTCATATGGTTTATCTTTAGCAAATAATAAACCATTTAGACCATGCGTTAGAAAACATAACCATAAACAATCGCAATTATTATGATCGTATTGTGATATTTTAATTAATTCGTTACGTATCTCATCGAATGTTAAATCATCGAAACTAGTTACATTGAAATTTAGAAATTCCAATGTTTCAGTCATTTTTGTACAATCAATATCTGTACCATCACGTTGTTCTAAACCTAAATGATCAGCAAATGTTTGATGATTGAAAATTATGGCTAGACCACGTTGTTTATGATCCATTTTATAATGGAATGTTCTTGTATCAATCAATGGTAGTTTATTATTATCATCATCATCATCATCATCGCAATTTTTTGATGTTGATGGTTGTTGTTGTTGGTAATTTTCTGGATTTGATTCGATAAAACCGGTAGCGTCCGATTCAATTTTATTCTTACCAACAAGATATCGTTTCATATTGTAACTGAATTTACGCATTTTTTTTTCTATTATTATTGCGATTAACGAAAACAAAGACCAACTACTGATCAATTTTCGATGATGATTCAATTGCTTTCGATTTATAGATTTATCTTATCAGATAATATTTATATATATATTTTTTTTTGGTATAATCAATCAAATTAATTGTAATAAAATTGATAATGTCCGATGGATGTATTTGTTTGTTGAATAAAATTTAATGAATGGTTTTTGTGTAAATATGGTGGATGCGCTAGGCTATAGTTGTCTAAGAAATTGCTAATTTTGATCAATTTACGTTTAATTAATTCAATTTAATTTGGTTGATATGGATAGAGAATTGAATTTTGAATCGATTGGTGGTAGAATTATTCAATTTTGTTGATTACTTTGGGAAATATGAATTTTTCAAAATCAAATTGTAAACTATTAGATTTACATGTGAGTAGATTTTTTCAATTTTTTCACTAAATAGAATGGATTGATTCGATCGAGTTTGATATGAGGTGATAGGCAATTGAATTTTGATTAAAATGATGCTCGATTTTCGAAATTTTATCGATAAATTCCGGAAATATGATTTTCTTGAAATTAAATTGCTGAATATCGAATTGATTTGGATATAGATTTTGTTAATTTTTTCCTTGATTAAGTCTATTGATTTAATTTAGATTGACAAAGGATGATAGAGAATTCAATTTTCAGTGAAATTGTGTTAGAACTAATAAATTTCATTGATTCGTTTTGAAGTTTAAAAAAAAAAAAGTTTGGTAGTGGTGGATGCGCCGGGGTGTGGTTAGAAATAAGCAATTTTGGATAATTTGCTTTTAATAAATTCGACTTAAACTCAACAGTATTGCTGAAAAATTTAATTCTGATTAGGATGGTGGTTGATTTCTGGAATTTCATAGACCATTTCCGGAAATATGAATTTTACAAAATCAAATTGCGCAAACATTGAATTTACGTAGGAGTTGGTTTTCTCTCGATTTTTTTCCTAAAGAGTATGAATTGATTCAATTGAAATTGGCATGGAGTGATAGATAATTGAATTTTGAATAGAATGGTGGTTGACTTTTGGAATTTCGTCGATAAATTTCAGGAATATGAGCTTTTGAAAATGGAGTTACAGAATATGGGATTTACCTGGATTTAGTTTTCTGCAATTTAACGAAGGGTGATAGAAAAGTAAAATTTCGACATAATGGTGTTACAATTAATAAATTTAATTGATCAGTCTCAAAGTTACATATATTTTACTTCTTAAAAAAAAAAAAAATTGTTAAATATTGGTGGATGCGCTGGGATGTGGTTTTATAGAAATAGGTAATTTTAGATAACTTGCACTCGGTTAATTTGATTTCAACTTGATAATTTCGATAGAAAAATGAATTCTTATCAAGATGATGGTCGAATTCTAGAATTTCGTAGATTATTTTCGCAAATATGGAATTTACAAAATCAAATTGCAAATAGTGAATTTATGTAGGAGTATAATTTTTTTTCAATTTTCTATCAAATAGGATTGATTGATTCAATCGAAACTCACATAGGCTGATCAACAATTGAATTTTGAATAGAATGGTGCTCGAGTTATGTAATTTTGTTGATAAATTCTGGAAATATGAGTTTTTTCCTTAAAATCAGTTGCAAAATATTAATTTCAGATTGAATTTTGAGCGATATTGTAGCAAAATTGATAAAATCCATCGACCAGTTTATCGGATAGAAGATTTAGTGGGGAAAAAATTATTGATTGGATAATGGTGGATGCGCCAGGACGAGTTTGTATAGAAATAAGCAATTTTGGATAATTAAAATTCTATTAATTTGATTCAAACTTGATAATATCGATAGAAAAATGAATTCTGAATATGATGGTGGTTTGACTTTGAAATTGCATGACTTAGTTCCGGAAATATTAATTTTATAGCAAAATATTGAATTTATACATTGATGCGGTTCTCTTCAATTTTCTCACAAATAAAGTGGTTTGATTCAATTCAAATTAAAATATTATGATAGAAAACTGTATTTTTAACAATACAGTTGTTGAATTATGGATTTTTATCGATAATTTTCAGGATTTATGAATCTTTTAAACTTAAAATGCAAACTTTTAGATTCAATTTTTTCCCCAGAGAAAGTGAACTGATGCAATTCAAACTGATAGAAAATTCGATTACAAACAAAGTGAATTATCAAATGTAATCGAATTTATTTCAATTGATTTTGAAAGATTTTTAAAAATTGTATCGAATAATGGTGGATGCGCCGGGCGACAGCGGACTAATGGACGGACACTGAGAAAAAGAATTGAACAGGAACGTATTTGAAATAATCACAACCCACAATACCAATAATTTCTTATTATTATTATTATAATTATTATTATTACTATTGTAATTAATACATTTTGATTGAAAATTTTAATTAAAATTATTGCAAAAAAATTTGTCAAAATTTCGCTACTAGCCAGCATTTTTTTTCTCTGGAATTTCTCTACTTTTATCTTTATTGTTATTATTTTTTAAACAACCCCCCCTCCCTTATTACTATTATTATTATTATTTAAATCAATGAACACTTCATTACATAATTGTTGTAATAATTTATGACAATTAATTTTTGTTCGCACAAAACAGAGAGAGAGAGAGAGAGAGAGATAATAAATAAAATTTGCAAGCAACTATTATATGTACATACAATTTATTATAGGTAATTGAATATATATAGGCACTATTCAAAAATTGTGTGGGAGGAAAAACTTATACAATTAGGCCATATATGTTATATGTATATACTTATATGTATTAATTAAAATAATAAACCAACAATATAACCTCACTTTATTCGCCATTATTGATTTCATCGTATTGGGCGAATTTCAAGAAAACTTGTTCTAATGTTGTCTGACTGAAACTGTACTCTTCTATATCCAATTC
Source organism: Zonitis immaculata (assembly GCA_037414775.1). Taxonomy (NCBI): domain Eukaryota; kingdom Metazoa; phylum Arthropoda; class Insecta; order Coleoptera; family Meloidae; genus Zonitis; species Zonitis immaculata. Next base: position 3,263 of record JAZBGX010003087.1, on the reverse strand, counting down.
AGTTTTCGCTATAAAAAAAAAAATTACCATTTATAACCTCAAATTTGAAAAATGTTTTAGGTTATGTTATACTAGATACCTTTTTCAAGTTGCATAAAACAATTGGCTAATGAAGGAACACTTTGTTGTGGAACACTAAATACTAAACGATCAGCAAAACTTTCTTGTAAAATTGAATCATGAAATAGATTTTGAACGAAATCACGCAATTGTTTTGGACGATCATCATAATCATCAATATCAAAATCATTATTATTATCATTAATTGGTGTTGTATATTCGATATTTTTCAATTTCATCTCCAATGTATAACCGGCACCATATAGATTTTTTAAATGTTGCGTTGACCCCAAACAACGTAATTCACCTTTAACCATAATACCAACACGTGAACATAAAGCATCCGCTTCTTCCATTGAATGTGTTGTCAAGATGGCGCCACGTGTCCCTTGAAAACTTGCCAATATCGTATCCCATAAGAAACGTTTACTACGCGGATCCATACCAGTACTAGGTTCATCTAATAATACAACTTTTGGATTACCGACCATTGCCATAGCAAAACTCAATTTCCGTCTTGTACCACCGGAACATTGTTGTGTTTGTTTATCAGCATGCTCGTGTATTTGTAAACCACTCAAATATGTATTGATTAATTTTGTTATTTGATTATATGGTACACCCCGTATAGCTGCATAACATTCTAAATGTTCTCGAACCGTTATATTCTTCCATAATGCATCATGTTGTGGACAATAACCTAACAATTTGAATACGTCATTCATATTTGAGGTTATACATTCGCCGCCAATTTGAACACGACCACGTGTCGGTGCTTCTTCAGCTGTTATTATACGCATTGTTGTTGTTTTACCAGCACCATTATGACCTAACAAACCAAACACTTCACCAGCATCAACGGCTAATGATAATGACTTGATTGCCACTTTAGTCAAGTCCGATTCAAGGTCACGTTTACTACAACTACTACAGCAACAACTATCACAATGGAATTCGGTTTTCGTATATTCTTTATGAAGATTCTAGAATCAAAACACAAGGATTATCGATATCAAATGTTAATAGATTGTGACAGATGATACGTACATGTACCATAACTACTGGAGGATTGGCAACATGGCAATCTAATAAATTTTTGACTTTTTGACGTTCATGTTTAACATCTTGATCTTCATTCTCACCAATATCACTTGATTCATTTGAATCTTCGACGATTTCTTCACGTTTCTTAGTCTGCAACAATTTCCAATAACACTCTGTATAAATTCCTAAATTCAATCAATCCGATTACAATAACTGATATTGAATGAATTTTTAATAGTTTACAGGGTGTTAAATGTATATTTATGAAGTTATGTGGAAAAACTGTCATTTATACAGGCTGTAATCAATTTGTTGTTTTCTATATAGAGTATGAAGGCTTTAGTGAATTTATTTGTAAATTTTTATGAGTGATGATTATGTAGAACATGATGGATTTGTTGTCAACGTATACAGCCTGTGTTGTGATTCACTTGATTGTGTATTCTTTATACAGGCTGTGATCTATATGTTCGTATAGTTTTATTATGGAATTTAATCTGCCAATTATAATAAAGTTTTTGTATTGGTTAGTAATGTATACAGTGTGTAATAGATGAATTAGTGAAATTGTTGATACGTTTGTGTAATGTATACAGACTGTGATAAAGGTGTTATGTTTATAAATGAATTAAGGTTGCTTTTGAATTTTTTTTGATAAACATAAGATATACAGTGAGTGATTGATCGATTTGTTAAAACACATTAATCTCAACATAAGAAGTATACAGGATGTGATGAAGGCTTCATAATAAATTTGTTGATGCATTTATAGTGATGATTATGTAGAGCATGATGGATTTGTTGTCAACGTATACAGCCCGTGTTGTGATTCATTTTATTGTGTATTGTTTATACAGACTGTGATCTATATGTTCGTATAGTTTTATTATGGAATGTAATCTGCCAGTTATAATAAAGTTTTTGTATTCGTTAGTAATGTATACAGTGTGTAATAGATGAATTAGTGAAATTTTTGATACGTTTATGTAATGTATACAGACTGTAATGAACGTGTTATATTTATGAATGAATTATAGTTGATTTTGAATTTTTTTTTGGTCAATATAAAGATACAGTGAGTGATTGATCGATTTGTTGAAACACGTTAATCTCAACATAAGAAGTATACAGGATGTGATGAAGGTTTCATAATAAATTTGTTGATGCATTTATAGTAGTGTTTGAGCTGTATACAGAATGTAATGGTATTTCGGTGAGTTTCAGAAAATTTAAACGATATATACAGGCTGTAGTGGTTTATTTGGTTTTTGTTTTTGATAAGTATATACAGCATGTAGGCTGTAATAAATTTCTTATATAAAATATAGACTATATGATGATTTCAATAATATTGATGTAATAGAAATAGACTATAATGAAGTTTTTGTAATGGAATTGATGTATACAGGTAAAGTATACAGTGTGTGATTTTATGTGTATTTACATATAAGATTTAAGTTGTTATGTTTTTATGTTCATAAGTCGAATATACAGGATGTAATGAATTTATTGTTTTGATAGTGTATTATACAGATCGTGATGAATTTGTTTGTGGTGAAGTATGCGGACGTGATTCATGATCAATATTTTTGTTATTCCGTCTCGTATACAGGATCTGTTGAATTTACTGTTTTGATACAAGTTGTGGAGAAATTTTTGGTGTAGTATACAGTGTGTGATTGTCTTATATGTGAGGTTGATGATTTATGATTATAATCTCCGTACTTGATCTTGTATACAAGCTGTAATAAATTTGTTGTTATGTTTCGATGTTAATTTATCAAGTATACAGAACGTGATAAATTTATTGATTGTGTATAATACAGATGATGATGATATAGAAATATTAATTTATAATTAATGTTTTCGTTACTCAGTCTTGTATACAGGATGTGATATGTTTGGTGTTGTTGTTTTTTGTTACTATATTAAGGATTTATTGTTTTGATCGTTGTGGTGAATTTTTGTTCACCTTGGTTTTATATACAGGCTGTGATGTATATGTTATTATGTTATTGTAGCAAGTATACGGGATGTGATGAATTTATTGGTTTGTTAGTGTAATATACAAGTTGTGATCGAATTGTTGTTGTTTTTTTTGTTGTTGTTGGTAGTGTATACAGTGCGTGATTGTTTATCTACTTACATGTAGGAATTTG
>JAZBGX010003084.1:0-10598 GCA_037414775.1 Zonitis immaculata | reverse complement strand
TGACGTCCTCGAAGCAATACCAACTTCTTTTTGTTTATCTTTCAGGAATTGTTTAAACTGTAAATTGTTTTTAATATATTTTTTTAATTATTATTAATATTTTAATTTATTTACATCATCGACTTCTAATTGTGTATTGAAGTTCGTTGTACAACTTCGTACAATTCCACTTAACGACATCGACGATGATCCAAGACTAAAATTTGTAAAGAAGAATAATTATATATGTATTCTATTTTTGATTAGTTTTATTTACTAAGTTGTGATTTGTGTCCAATTGGTTTTGAGGAATCTGTAAGCCAATTCTTGTCCTATTGGATTGTTGGCAACAGCTGCAAATACACGAACTGAATCATGTTTCCTAATACCGGAATTCTCTGAAATTGCCCATTCTAAATAACGACGCAACAACCAAGTTTCTTTCGAACAACCTAATGCCATCAATAGAATATCTTTTTCATTACCAACATTCGTATTTAAATAACGTTGCCATGCAAAATCCCATTCTTCTTGACCACCAACACGTAAAGCTGTACAATAAACGATCTCTCTCATATTCACCGGTATCCTACATTTAAGGTTCTTGAATTAGTGATAATATTCGAAAATAAAATGCATCAATTTACGTATTGTATTTGTCTGGATTACGGGAATTCCTCCAATTGTCGAATTGTTGCACCGAATTCACCAAACAATCACGAACACCTAAACGACATGCTCGACTATAAATTTCCAAACGGCTATATAATCGCAACGCCTCATCCGTTTCTAATTCATTAAAGCCGATTTGTTTGTAGAAATCGTCAATTAAATACAACATGTATTTCTGGATAACAAAAAAAAAACAAAGTCATTAACGTGCTCCTTTTCGAATCGACACACTATATATATTCTAACCTTAAACTTATCAAAATGCGCCGTTCGAACGAACATTTCATTTAGGAAATCCAGATTTTCTAAAGCTGCCTTCCACGGTACAAATTCCCTTTCTTGTTTCAAATATTTCGTTAGATTTAAAGCAATTGCATAATCTAAATAGCCGCCAAATGCTAAACTCAAAGAATCATCTAATAATTGTGCACGATTCTTCGCATCGAATATCAAATGGCCATCTCTTTTATACAATTGTTTTATAATTAATTGCCAATTATCGATATCGTAATTGACGCGATAATAACCGGTTTGATTGACATTAATTAATAACCAATCATTATTATCGATGTTGATTCCATCATGAATTGTTAATGTTGATGTTGGTGGCATCCAAATCAGTTTCGCACTGCCATTATTATCGTAATAAGTTACCGGGATCCACCACAATTCCATTCCTGCTAATCTATCATTATCGGAATTAATTAGAAATCGTTGTTGTTTGAAAACAATCGATTGATTCTTGTAATTTCTAGTAATTGTTAATATTGGATAGCCCGTCTGTAAAGTCCATGTATCCATGATTTGTTTAATTGTTAGATTCTGATCTAGTACACCATCTTCATGGCTTTGTTGTGTTAAAACTAACCACAAATCATCTTGTTCGGCATTTCTATACATACGACTAATCAAATAGCGTTTTAAACTTTTACGGAATACATCCATTGTTAAGAAATTTTGCATCATACGTAAAATTGCAGCACCTTTCGAATACGATATACTATCGAATATATCATTAATTTCATTTGGATTTTGTACATGTGCCGAAATTTGATGGGAAGCATGTAATGCATCCATTGCAAAAGCACCATGTAGCTCGTGGATAACGAATTGGTCGTCTTCTTTCAAATCCGGATTTACAGCATTTGCACCTAAACTTTCTACATAAGTTGCAAAACCTTCATTCAACCATAAATCCGACCACCAAACGGGTGTTACCAAATTACCAAACCATTGATGTGCTAATTCATGAGCTATAACATGGGCAATACCTTGTAAGGCTCGTCTACTCGATACACCGTCTTCATAAAGTAATACCGACTCTCTAAAATCAATATTTATATGGTTGTGCAATGATTTCGAAATATAATTAGTAAATACCGATATGTAATTAGGCCCCAATTCTCCATTGCTCCAGCTGAAAAATCAGGTAAACCGACCATATCGATTTTCGGTAATGGATATTTAATATCGAAAAAATCTTCATAGAATTCTAGAATTTTCGGTCCTATTTCTAAACTATATTTTGCTTGTTGTAGAGCACTATGTCGAGTCCATATAGAGAAATGACCATTCGTTATATATTCGAAATCGGATATAACGAACGCTACTAAATATGTTGACATTGGTAGGCTTTCTTCATAATGATCCCAAACGTAATCGACCAAACCATCACTAGAAAAAAAATTCTATAGAAATCGTGGTCTTGATCTTGATCTTGATCGTAAATTTTGTGTGATTCATTAACGAAATTGAGCCCAAAAATGATATTTGAAATCAAGATAAAGGCCAAGGTGGAATCATTTTCAGAACGGTATTTTTTTTTTTTTTGGGATAATTCCTGCAATATAAGAGCCATATTTCTATTGCTATACAAAATGTCCCAATTCGAGCGCTCACTATTGGTACCTCCAATTTGGGACATACTGTATAACGTTTCTGGTGCAGCAAGAAATCATGAACTGACTTTTCAGGGAATCTTCCGATAAATATGTGTTGTGTTGTTTTTTTTTTTTTTAATAATTGGAATGGATATTTACACTGGTTGTGGTTGTCCAATTTTGCGCATATTCGATATCGAATTCATTGTTTTCAATCGGGCCAAACTGATTTGGAAGCGTGCTTTCAATGCCGGTTCATCAAAACATGGAAATGCCTTTCGTGCATCAGTTGCTTGAAATTGTGTAGCGGCAATCCATCTAATTCCCAAAACAAAACAAAAAAATCAATCAATCGTTTCTCAATTGAAATTAATTGAAGACTTTACCTAGTTGCATTGCCAATTTTATACGAACTTCGATAGAACCCTTGTAATAAATCATTAATAATACCACGATATTTGATACGAATATAATATTGTTGATTATTTATTAATGTTTGTTCTAAAAATACAATTAAAAAATGCCGTTTCGTATCATTTGCTAGTCTTTTAATTGTTAATAATTGGTTTTTAAGATCATAAACCGACACATTGTCGATCATTAATTCATCAACATGTAATGTTATATTACTACAATTTCTTGTTATATTAATTAAAATTGTCACTTCACCATGGAATGTAAAATTGTCGACTTCAATAAATGGGATCAATTTGATTTTATAGGAATGTGGACGTATAGATCGTGGTAATCTCAAACTATCACCATCTAACTCATTTAAATCATCACCAATTGTTGTTGTTATTGTTGTACTAAAATCATTAATTGTTGTATTATCATCATCATCATTATTATTATTGTTATTATCGTTGGTTAATGGTACAGATGTTGTTGTTGTTGTTGTTGTTGCGACAGTAGCAGCATCACTTGTAAATTTATCATAAACAATTAATGTGGACTTTTCGTAGTTCTCATTACAATTCGATGTTAAATTATAAACAACAAAACCGGTAGCTAATAGACAACCAATAAATAATGAAACAATAATTATTGCTAATGTTTTCGATATTGCAATATATTTATTATATTTATCCGATGATTGATTATTCATCATTGAACGTTTTCGGAAATGGATCATACCTTCAAAAATAAAAATTAAAATGATGGTTAGCATTATAATCGAACTATTGTTTGTTAAAAAAAAATAGAAAATCCCAAATGCAATACGTATGCACTTAATTTTTTTATGCTTAGAATTCGGTGTTAATAGGACAACGGCCTATTTAAATAAAATAAATATAGATTTGAGAATTTGCCATTTATTAAGTGCGTGTGTGTCTCTTTTATTTGTTTTGGTATTTTTTCTATCAAAGGGCTATGAACGGGTTCGAGATTTTTCTTGTTGGAGGGTCAGAGATTTTGTTTCGTTGATCATAAATCTTGTAATTTAAGATTGTTTATAGATAGGGGCGTGTGCCATCCACCCGCATTTCTCTTCCGTTCTGTTATTGTCTTTTTAAATTTAAATGGGATCATAATAGTTTAAATAGACAACAATAAATATCGAATATATTTAGAATGTATTAACAGAAAATGCAACAAACAACTAGATGAAATTTTACTAGACTTATTATTATTGCTGTAATTGATAACAACTAATTTATAAATTATGATAATCTGATTTGGAATTTGTTCAATTATGTATTGGCAATTTGAATTGAGAAATTGGGATAACCTTTGATTTTTTTTTTTCTTCAAAAAAACTGCTCGAAATTATTTAATTAATCAAAAATTATGAAATAATCCAAACAGAAATTTCCTCTCAAACAAACCAATTATTATAAATGTATATGAAAATTGATCTGTTGTCTAATGTATTAATTTTGATAAAACAATAGAATTATGAAAGAAATGGCGTTGCATTTTAATTTCAACTATTATTTCTATATAGGAATTGGAATTGAAAAGACTCACTTATGTCTGGCGGTCTTTTATTCCGCTTCTTTTGTATTTCACCCCCTAATAATAATTCTGTTCATAATCAAAAAACAAAATTAATCACAACTGTTTTATTTTTCTTGGTATAAACAAATTTCAGAAACCTTTATTATTATTATTATTATTATTATTGTGATTGAAAAGCGTGTTTTAACGAGACCCGTTAATCGGCTACTGAATTTTAAAGCTTGGCGCTATATTGCGCATGGTCTCCCTATAATAAGTAATTCCCATTATATACATTATATATATATATATACATATACTTTTATATTATATACTTATAGATGTATAGAAAATATAAAACTACTGATAGAACTACAGAAATCGGATCGTGATAGAATTAATTCATGGAAAAAATAGGGGTGTCTGGTTTGGTCTGGGTTATGGGGCTATTGTGTCGAAATTTCTCGAACCGTAAAAGTATAACCCCCTAGTAAAACTAGATACACCCCTAGTGTTCCAAACTATTTACCATCAATCTTCATATGAATAGAAAGGGGTGAAATGTTAGAGTGAGTTTGTTGTTTGATTTTATTGAGTGTTGATAAAATATAATCCGTCTAATAATAATCGTACAATTTTTTTATGGATCGTAGACGTGCAAATCTCTATTTTGGCTTATTAATAAGACGCATACCACATCGCCAACAATAAACATTAATCTTAACCTTGACCTGTTAGTAAATAATATAAATAAGCGGAAAAGTCGTTTTATTATTTATTATCTAATATAATAGTGTTAATCTATCCTATTTGATGAGATATTTTTATTATCACTATATATTGTTGTTATATAACTGAAACGTTACAATTTATATTGGCGAAAAATTCCATTTTTTTTTGTTTCGGTTTTGCTTTGCGAAACTTATTTTTAAATCTTCCGATATTATTTTCAAATTTTCTAGGTCATAATAAAGTTATTTGGAGTATCTCGAATTATATAGATGTATATCAACAAATTTCAATGATTTGGAACGACAATAATTTTAAATAATGTGAGCGACATCAAAGGTGGAGAAAATAAATTTTAAACATCCATCTATCAATCTCGAATTTATTAGGTGATGAATTTTTGATCAATATTTCCAATAAATGTGTTCGATATCTATTCAAGTTATTGAGATTATGCTATTTGTTAGTTTATTTTTAAAAAAAATATATAAATTAAAGTTTCAATTTGTTATATTTCAATAAAATAAAATATTGCATTTTGGTGGATGCGCCGGGATATTTATTGGTTTTTCAATCACATTTTTTTTTTTTTAAATTACAAGAGCTTTCAATTTATTCGATAACGCATGCTCTTGTTGTAGCATTTGTAAAATTCTATAAAAAAAGCGATTAAGTATCAAGAATTGAAATTAAAAATATTGAAATTCACTGTCGTGTAGTGAATTTAATAGATCTAAAAATTTTCGTTACTTTAATTCAAGAGCTCTCTCTCTCTCTCATCATCTGTATATCTCCCTCACTTTCTTTATTGTTCAAACCATTTTCATTAGATCTCTTTCTACCTATCCATCTTTCTCTCTTGCTCGATTTCTATCTTTTTCTTTATCTATCTCTCGTCCCAGCTAACTCTCTCTTTCTCTTTTCTACACCATTTTTGTTTCTCTCTCACTATTTTCCTCCCTCTTTACATGTTTAGCCCTCTCTGCCTATATCTCTATATAAATATATATTTAGTTCTTCCTATTTCTCTCTCTCTCTCTCTCTCTCTCTTCATCTCCCCCTTTCAAATTCTTTCTCATGATCTCCATCTCCCAGTTTATCTACTATCTCTCCTTCTCTAACACACACATGATTTTCATTTCGCTCTCACTATTTTCTTCTCTTTCTCTCTCTCTCTCTCGCTTTCTCTCCTCCAAGTTTTTGCTCTCTCCATCTCTGCCTCACAAACACTCTCTTTCTATATCTGCCTTTCGTTCTTCGCTTTCTCTCCAAGTATTCCACTCCGTTTCTTTATACCTCTATCTCTCTCTCTTTCTTTGCATAAATCTTCATCAATTTTTCTCCACATCACACTGTCTATCTACGCCTCTTACTCTACCCTCTTTCTCGCTCTATTTGGCCCAATGTCTCTCTCACTTCCTCCCTCTCTGGTCTCCTCCATTTTCTTTTCATCACTATTTCTATTTATCTTCATACTTCTCTATCTATCTATCTCTTTCTCTCTCTATTCTAATAATAATTCAACCGTTTGCTTTACAACAAAATGGATGTAAAAAAACAAACATAACTTTTCAAATTGATTCAAATGTTTATTTAGCTTCTAAATTCTATATAATTACTTATTTCTTTATTTTTATAAATTCTTTTTCAATATTACTAATAATACGTCTATATAACAATAATAATAATAATAATAATAACTGCAATATTCTTATTCATCATTATTACCTTCTTCTTCTAAAATCTTATTAAAACTAAATGGTTGGAATGGATAACCTAAGCCAACATAAAATTTACTCATAAATTCAACCCAATGTAAACGTAATGTATGTAAAAATGCTGATAAACCTTCCATTAATACTAAAATGGCAATTGTGAATGTTGCCCAAAATATGAAAACAATAAATGTTCCAATTGCACCGATATAACCAGGTAATATCATGCCTTTCCTAAATATCATCGTCCATAATACCTCCGATAATTCTACAAAGAAATAAACAAATTAAATAATTAATTGATCGATATTAATGAATTGAAACTAACGTGCATGCGCTAATGATAATGCCCATAAACGTAGATAAGATGCTGTATGTGAAATTGTACTCAATACATATTCGATTGTATGGATAGCTTGATGTATGAAAATTTCACCAATCGGTTCTTCATCCTCATCCACATGACTATGACTATCTTGACTATTATTGTTCAAATGAATTGGTGTTGTTGAATTTTGTTGACTTTCCGGCATCTCACCTAATTCCATACCTTGATTGATATCACCATTACTTTTTACTTTTAATTTATTTTTTCTTGTATATTTTATATATAAAGGTTTGCCTAATAATAGAATCGGTATACATATTAATGCACCAGCTAATAAAATCTTTTCAACAATCGGTTGCGATTCAAACATGTACGTATCACAACCGGCAGCACCTTCTGTTTCTTTCAATAACATCATATTAATGAAATAGATAAGAACTGATGGGGCACAGGAAGTGCCATGTTTTGGATCTGTAATTTGATTTACAAAATTACAATTTCAACAACTAAATAATTAATAAATATCTACCTATGTCGATATTAGCGTAATAAATGCTCCATTTCATAAACATCATAATTACCATCCATAAGAATAAGAAACATAAAATAACCATTTGTGGAATGAATTCTAATATAATACTGGCATATTTACGGAAATGTACGAAATTGATGACACTAACGCTCACACCAAAAATCATATGTGTAACACCGAAAATTATCGATAATTTCATTTTGTACGAATTCAAAAATATGATTTTATTTTTCGCCAACTATAATTTCAATTGTTAATAATTTGGTTGGTAATAATACAATGGGGAACGTACCTGCCAAGCTGGATCTACACCCATTATATACGGTTCACCTACATAATCTACGGCTGGATTCAATTCTAATTCGTCATTTTTTAAAACAGTCGATTCATTATAATTAATTCTCCAACTGGTACCAAATATATTGAACGACTTGGAAAAGACATCATTATAAATAAAACCAGTATAAAATGAAAATATGCCCATTAATAATATTATATAACGGCCAGCGAAGAAAATCCGTTGGATTTCATTATCTATTTTCTTTCCCATATATTTCTTTTCACTCAATACCAAATATAAACCGCATAAAGTCATTATAATTGCATGGCCACAATCACCGAACATTACAGCAAACAAAAATGGGAATGTAATTATTGTATATAAGGCTGGAAATTAAATTCTATACAACAAATATCGACTTTTCATAAATAATTTACCTGGATTGGCTTCTCGATACGATGCCATACCATACGAGTCGATCAAATTTTGGAAGCCTCTTGTGAATTTATTGGTTCGATTGAATGTCGGTGGATTCTCATTTGTATTTATAACATTTAGAAATGATGGAATCGAACTACCACTAGCTTTCTATAATAACAAATAAACAATTAAAAAAAAAGAAAAAACAGAAACAAAAGCTTGTATTAAAAACCATACAGAACCGTCAGCTAGAGCACCTTGCACAGTTGGTATGTCACGACTTGGTAACCAACATTCACCAATTAAACATTTCTTAGTTACATCCATATTGAACATATTCAATGTATGATAGATTGCTTTCATTTTACTAACCATAACACTCCAATTTTGTAATTCTCTAGCAACACTAACTAGGACGCGTTGTCGATGATCTTGGGTTTGATTGAAAACCAATTTCAAATCTTCTAAACGTGTACAAACACCATCTAGCATTTCTTGACGTTCTTGCAATACACTTGGACATGTATATAATGTAGCATGGAAGCCGGCACAGACTTTTTTGATTCGTGTCTTCAATTGTTCACCTTGGAAGAATGCAACGAATACAGTTTTGAAAATTTCATTACCCTAAAATCAATAACAATCAACATCTAGTAGATAAATTGTATTATTGAACAACGTACAGTTGCTGGATCTTCTAATGGCATTTCGATTTCGGCTTGCCGTAGAAAAACATTACCTCTAGATATACGCCATAGCATCCGTTCAAAAGCTGGTACACGTTCACGATTTATAACACCAGCAACAAATCCTAAACGGCCACGTATCGACAATTGATGCGTCTCATCCGGTAGTAATTGTTTATTAACATTTTCTATACCAGTTATGTCCTCTTGATCATAGAAGAATGCTCTAGTTTTCTCCAAAACTTGTTTCAATTCGGTTAATTCTAAATAATTCGATTTCAAATTGACAGCACTCTCTGTTAATTCTTTTATATCGCTTTCTGTTTTCTCTAGATGTGCTTCTAAATCGATAATTTCACGTGGATTTGGTGCTTTCGGTAATTCATGCATATCCGGTATTATTACATTATCTTTACGTACTTCAGCTTCTATATAACGTAATTTACGTTCCATTTCATCACAACGACGTACTTCATTAACGAATTTCCGTTGGAATGCATTAACATGCTCATTCATCTATTTCGACAGAAATTCAAATTTGAAAAAAAAAATATCATTTTTTGATTGTACATTATATAAACGGAAATGATTACATCTCTAAATTGAACTGTACCAGTTTCGCCCAATTCGGATATTGCGAAATAAGCGGCTTCAGGTTGGATGAACACCTGTGCTAGGACCATTTCTTCGCTTCGAAATAGGTCGCCCATTTTTCTCGATTGCCGTCTCTCACTTCGATCGGATTTTATTAAAACTGTAACAATTATAATATGAAATTGCTTAAAAAAAACCTGAATAGATAACGAATTGTTAAAGTCACGAGTTCTTATCAAGGACAATAAATAATTTGAATTAACTTGTTGTTTAAAATATATCGAATAATTATGAGAGAATATTTTTTATAATTCTAGATTGATTTGAAAGAAATTTGGTTGAATATCCAAAAATTTACCTCGAAAGACTTCCACCTTTAGCTCTCTCCTATCACAACTGCGATTATTACTGAGCCCACTTCTCACAATAATAAGCGATATAAGTTGATATAATCACATGACAGAGTTATAATATAAATTGTATGAGTTTCGTTTATTTCGTTGTTGTTTTTTTTTTATTGATTTTGAAAAATAATTAACAGTAAAATCACTCATAATGACAGTATATCTATCAATCAAAGCCTTCAAGTGTCGATTGTTTTGTTATCAATAAAACAAAGTAACATAAAATATAGAATAGATCCGTAAATCAAGTAATTATTGGAATAAATTGTACATTAGAAAAAAAAAGTATCTAGTTTATTGGAGAAAATTGTATTTTTCGGGGGGCTATAGTTAATTAAACGTCACACAATCACAAGACTTCAATCATTGAGAATTCAAGGCAATTCCAACCATAATTTATTTTGTTTTCATTTATAACAATTATACCAGATTTGATAA
>JAZBGX010003083.1:0-10600 GCA_037414775.1 Zonitis immaculata | reverse complement strand
ATGATATAATTGGACCACAATTAGGACCTCCTATTATTGGTAATAATAATAATAATAATAATAGTAATAATCAACGTATTATACCAGCTGAATATAATCCACAAGCACCACAAATTTGGAATCGGCCAGGTTTTCGTGGACCTCCTAGACCATTAAATGTACCAAGGGTAATTATTTTTATTATTATCATTTTTTTGTGTGTGTGTGTGTGTGTTAATAAATTTTTGATTTAAGGGTCCTTTAATGGGTGGTTTTTCAACACAATCGAATTTACAACGCGAATTAATACCAGTACCGGTTTTAGATAATAAACAATCGGAATCTTTTAATAATAATAATAATAATGGTACAAATTTCCGTCATCAATCAAATTATAATAATGGTAGTAATAATAATAATAATAATAATAATAATACAGTTTTAAATGATGATCATATGAATTATAATAATCATAAAAGGAAAACGTTTGATTTTAATCGTTTAGGACCACGTTCTTCAATTAATCATCATCATCATCATCATCATAATAATAATAATAATAATTTGAATAATAATAATAAGATGAATTATCCAGCAAATTCATCATTGGAATTACGTAAAATACCACAAGGTTTAAATACAATAACACATTTAAATAATCATTTTTCGAAATTTGGTAAACCAATTAATATACAAGTTAATTATGATGGTGATCCAGAAGCTGCTATAATAACATTTTCTAGTCATGCTGAAGCAAATGCTGCATATAGAAGTACAGAAGCTGTATTGAATAATCGTTTTATTAAAGTATTCTGGCATAATACAAATAATAATAATAATAATGATGGTAAATTTTAGTTTAATTAAATAAATTTGATTGTTAAATTATTTTTTTTTAGGTAAACAAGAGAATATACCACCACGTTCTGTTAAAGATCGTTTAGGTATACCATCGATTGTACCACCAAATACAAATAAAGTCTTGAATTTGGTACCGACACGTAATAATAATGAGAATGAGAATAATAATAATACAATAAAAGCTAATGATGAAAATTTGGAGAATAATAATGAAATAATTGATAAAATTAGTGGTGGTGGTGGTGGTGATAAATTGAAAATTATCAATAAAGATAATTTCGATAATAAGAAAGAACAACAAGCTGCTGCAATTAAAAAGAATCAAGAATTATTGGCTGTTAAAGAGAAATTGAAGAAAAATCAAGATGAACAACGTAAAGAAGTTATAAAAATGAAAAATAGTTTACGTAAACGTAAACAAGAATTATTAGATAAACAATTGTCACAACAAAAAGTTTTAATTGAAAAAATGGAAAAATGTACGTCAATCAATTCAATTATAATTTAATTTAATTATTAATTTAATTACAAAAAAAAAAATTTTTAGTACCACCAGGTGCACAACGTGATATTATAATGGAAACAATAAAAAAGACACAAGAATCAATTGAAGAAATTAAAAAAGATTTATTACAATCTGTATTAACAGTTAAAACGCCCCAACAACAACAACAACAACAACCGGTTGTAATTAAAAAAAAAGAGGATGTACAACGTGAAATGTTAGATGCTGAATTAGATTTAATAACCAAACAACAAGAAGGTGCTGATACAACTGAAATACAAAAAAAAATTACCGAATTACGTGCTAAAGCTGCATTAACAATTGGTACAATAATAACAACAACAACAACAACAACAAATACAACACTAGCACAAACAATACCGATATTGTCGATAAAAGGACGTACTAATAATAATAATAATAGTAGTCGTGGTAGACGTTTTAATCCGATAGTGAATCGTCATTTATTAACTAAAAATAATTTAATTGATAATAATGGTAATTATTATTATTATTATTATTGAGTAATTTCGTATAATATTTCCTATTATTTATTGTTTTTAAGGTGGTAAAGGTAATTTGAAGAGTGTTAATAAAGCTTTTCAAAAACATACAGTCGATCATCGGCCAACTAGATTATTAGTATCAGGTTATGAAGCTGATGAACAAGATAGTGTTTTGAGTCATTTTCAGGTTTTTGTTTTATCTATTTATAATTATTATTATTTATTAATAGAAAAAAAGTATTCTAATTATTGTTATTATTGTTTTTTTTTTTTAGAGTTTTGGTGAAATTGTTGATTATACAACTGATGCAACATTACCTAGTATAACATTTAATTATAAAACACGTAAGGAAGCCGAAATGGCATTATTGAAAGGCAAACATTTTCAGGTAAATAATTCAATTTTATTTATTTGTTTAAAAATTGGTTTTTGCTTTATTTTATATATAGGACCGTACTTTATCGATCACTTGGTCGACAACAACACACCATATACCAACAACAACAACTACAACACCTACAAAAACAACTACTACAACACCACCATTAGATACTGATGATGATATAATAACAACAACAACAACAACAACTCCAGTTATGTCTAAAAATTTAGGTAAAGCTGTATTAAGTGAAACTGATGAAGATCAATTGATTGAACAACATTTACAAGGTGAAGGTGAAGATGATGTGAGTTATTAAAACAATTGAAACAAATTTTTTTTTTTTTTTAAAAATCGATTATTTTGTAATAATTTTGTTAAATTTTTAAGTTGAATGGTCCGGAAATTTCCGAGGAAGCTTTATTACAAGATGATGAAGAAGAAGAGGAAGAAAATGAAGATCGTTCATGGAGACGGCGATAGTTTTGTTTTTTTTTGTGTGTGTGTGTGTGTGGGGGCGTTCTATTCATTTTTTTTTCTTTTTAATCTTTCTATTATTGTTTGCTTTGTATACAAAAATCATACAAGAAAGAAATGGTACAAGAATTTGATGGATTGTATATTTGATTAAGGTTTTTTTTTTCTCGCTCTCGAAAATCAATTTTTGAATGTATGCTTTGGAATTTTTGTAAATTGGAAATCTGATTTTTTTTTTTTTTTTTGGTATGGATTTTGATCAATTATTGAAAAGAGAAAATATCTAAAAAGTCAGGTTTCCATTTATAGAAAAATTATAACAAAAAAAAAAAAATGTTTATAATGTAAGTTGTTTAATAGTAAGAAAAAATGAGGTGCCCTTTTAAAAAAAAAAAACACAAAAGAAAATATTATCCTATATAATATAATAATATTAATAATAACAGTTATATATAATAATAATTATAATGATGATAATAATTTAGAAGAAAAAAATGAAGATTTAGAACAAACAAAAAAAAGTAATTTAGAATTGATAGAAAAAATATATAATCTATTTGTATATTTTATTATATTTACATAATAATAACAATAAGGGCACCGATGATAATAATAATAATATTGATAATGATAGTAATAAAAAAAAAAACAAAAAATTACTCACACAAAGAATTCAAATGAACAGATTGATAATTTATCTCAAAAAAAAAAAACAAAAACGGAAAATATTCTAACCCCAGAATTTTCCCTGTAGTTGTAGCGCTACATTTAACCAGATATAATTACGATCGAGTTATTCCTGGTATATAAGAGATTTTATCCAAATTTTATAAATAAGAAATATAGGAAGTATAAATTCATAAAGTTTTATCGAATTAATTATACTTGCAATAAATTTATTCAATTAATAACGTTGAATAAATCTAGTAGAGTAGCTAGATTTAGTGATGTTGAATTATGGGTAATAGGTTTTTTTTTTTGACAATTGACAGTAAAAAATAAACCTTAATGGGTGACGTGATTCTGTGATAAAGAATTTTTATCAAATTATTGAAGAAACAATAGAAAATTAAGAAGAAAATGGCATGGACAAATTATCAATTATTATTAGCATTGGTTATGGTAATTACTGGTAGTATAAATACTTTAAGTACCAAGTAAGTTTTTGAGGTTATAATCGTTTGTTTTTGTTAAAAAATAATAATGCATTGTTTTTATTATAACATAGATGGGCTGATGGTATTAAGTCTGTTGGTAAAGATGGTAAACAACGAACTTTCGATCATCCATTTTTCCAAGCTACTTGTATGTTTCTGGGTGAAATGTTATGTTTATTTGTATTCAAAATTCTATATAAAATCTATAGTCTTCGAGCGGTAATAACTTTATTTTTATTCTATAAAATAAATTAATATTTGATGTTTATAGGACGGTTCCGAAGATGTTAAAGAATTAACTAGAGGTAATCGGGATTTCAATCCGTTAGTTCTACTATTACCAGCTATATGTGATATGACTGCAACTTCTATAATGTATATAGGTTTAAATTTAACTTATGCTTCAAGTTTTCAAATGTTTAGAGGTAGTTTTATTGTTCGATTATCGTCTTTTTTTAAGGAATTGTAATTGTTTTGTTTCTATTTTAGGATCGGTTATTGTTTTTGTTGCATTATTAACAGTTGGATTTCTACAGCGTTTTACAAAGAAACGCGAATGGTTGGGTATATTTTTTATTGTTATCGGTTTAGTTATAGTCGGTCTATCTGATTTCCTATTGAAAAATTCAAATGATGCCTCACAACATGGCCGTAATGATATAATAACTGGTGATTTATTAATAATAATTGCACAAATTATAACAGCAACACAAATGGTAATTGAAGAGAAATATGTTACCGGTTTAGATATACCACCATTACAAGCTATCGGTTGGGAAGGTTTATTTGGTTTTTGTTTATTAAGTTTATTACAAATACCATTTTATTATATACATGTTGGTAGACCGTTTACAAATAATTCGAATGGTTCATTAGAAGATGTTTTTGATGCATTCATACAAATTGGTAATAATTGGCAATTAATATTTGCTATATTAGGTACGATTATATCGATAGCTTTTTTCAATTTCGCTGGTATTAGTGTGACCAAAGAAATATCAGCTACTACACGTATGGTATTAGATAGTGTACGTACTATATTAATATGGGTGGTTAGTATGATGTTTATGGGTGAGAAATTCCATTGGTTACAAGTAATTATTACTACTAATACTATTATAATTAAATTCTGTACTAATTCATAATTTTTTATTATAGTTATTGGGATTTTTTGCACTCATATTTGGAATGTGTATTTATAATAATATCAATGGTAGAGATATTGTTGTGAAAATTCGTTCGAGTTATCGTCATTTCAAATATGAACGACACAATAATGATGATAATGATGTTATTGTTAATCGTACAGCTGATATACCGGATGATTCAAGTCCGGCTTAATATTGAAATGGGGGGAAAGACATATTTTCTATATATCAAAGATTATTGAAGAAACAAAAATTTATGATTATAATCGAATATTGATTGCTCTATTTTTGTTTTATATTATTAAATAATTTGAATTATTTAAGTGGAATTTTTAGATTTAGCTGTATAGTTATTGAAGAATTTTGGATATTGCTGGGTTTTGAAAGCTAATAGCTAATTCATATATAATTTATTTTTTTTAAATTTTGAAAAAAATAACAATTATAATTACCTATTAATCAACGACTTTTAAACGAAATGTAATTTTCTGATCTAAGCCAATATAGGAATCACTCATAAAATAACAGGAATACCAATAAATACCTAAAATTATAATTATTATAATAATTTCAGTCTACCACAGTATAGTCGATTTAACTTGACAAAGCCAAATATTCTTTTTTCTACATTCAATTGAGCTTAGACAATAAATAGAAATAACAATTTGAGTTGCATAAGATTAGGAGCTTCTGCTAGCCTATGAATGGATCCCATCATGTTCAATACATTGAATAGAATATGTACCATGAAGAATTTCTATAAAAGCTGTAGCCCAAAGAGCTGGAGTAATCATCCTGTTGGAACTTTGGTCCATTTAAGGGGGAAAAAAAACTATCGATGCATATTCCTTGCATTTGATTGTCTGTGATTATAAAATATGGCTCCTTTATCCGTAAAACCACGGTCTTATAGACAGGTCTTGATACTAGTAGTAGTGGGGGTGAACTCTTATGTTTTAAGAATTTAGTCACTAAAATTGCCACAAGGAGCGTCATAGTCGAGTGCGGGAAAGAGACAACAACAAGTTGTTGTTGTCTCTTTTTTCCATAGATTAATATAAATAACTAGACCCCGAACTCTGGTTGGAAAAGTGCGACTCGTAAATAAAGCCGTAAAGTTAGTCCCAAGTTGCCTAAAGCTGTGGTTGAATCAGTTAGAGTGTTCCGAATTCACCCAATTACTGTCGCATACATGTTCTTTAACAACGCAATCTCATACAAATGAATACGCAGCGGATCGCACTAGTCCGTTTTCCTTAACAAAACTGGTTGGCAGCCAACCACTAAAAAATGCATCACTTTTGCTTTAGGCAAAGTATAGGCAGTTAGGGGTCTAGTTATTATATTAGTCTATGCTTTTTTCGCACATTCTATATTTCTCTCACAAAACTCTCCTTCCCGATTATAACGCTCCTTGTGGCAGTTTTAGTAACTAAATTCTTACAACACAAGAGTTTACCACTACCAATGATCTTTCTCAATTTTTTGCAATGTCCAATTCCACTCCACACACTATAGCCAAAAATAGCGGTAATAAGTCGAAGATCTTCAGTTGGAGTGTTGTTCTATCCGGCTTAAAGAGCCAGAAATTTGAAGACAATAGCAAAGTGATGACTATTATAGGAAAGTTTTTTTTGTTTTGTTTTTTGGGGAGTCAATTATTATCAACATTTTTGGATCACCCCTCGTACAATTCCAAAAATAACAATAAGGATACCTACGCACTATGCGGTTAGCCGCAACCGCAACGTACGGTTGAGAAATCGTCGTGGTTTGCAGTTGGATCGACTCATTTCCAAGATGGACGTCGAAGAAGTCGCAGCTATTTATTATATTTACTCGCGTTACATAAAGAAAAAGGTACTGGGTGCATTCTTATTTGGAATCACGAGATGAAAGCAAACATTAATGGCGGACAACCGCAAACTAGCACTATCTGCGTAGTGTGTATAGCAACCGTCCGGCTGGCCGTCAGTTGGGCTGCAGCCGCATCGCAGCGCAGATAAAAACTACTTTATCGTACAAATTTTTGGATTGCGATTAGCCGGACGGCTGAACGCATTCCGGCTAACCGCATATCGCGTAGGTACCCTTACAGTACTTTATGTGAAATATTTGACTTTGTCACGTTATTTATATTATACAGGGGTGATTATCGATAGAATATAACCCCAACTGTTTACTTTGAACTAAAACAGTTTGGTTTCCATCGTGGAGACACACGCTGTATAATTTTTTTTTAAAAAAAAACAAACAAAACGTACATACCTCTTTTAGATGGCATTTTCAATTGTACATCTAGATTTTTAAATTTTCTAATTGTGAATCGTTGTAATTTCAATAAATCCCGACCAACAACATCATTACTTAATATAAAAAACCATGATTCTTCTTTTTGTTTATTAAATTTCCGACTATAAACATTCAAATTATTATAATTACCATCGCGTTTAATTGAAAATTCAATTAATAACAAATCATTCATCTTTACACCATCACCATTATTATTATTATTATTATTAATTTCAATTAATTTCTCATTTTGATTAATTTCAAAATTCAAATCCAATTGATTACTATCATCAATCAATTTAATCGATATAATATCAATTAATAGTATTGGTAAACGATTAATTATTCGTATAATTTCATCACATTGATTACGATTAAATATATTATTGATTAATTTATTAAATTTCTGTTTCGACTGCTTAGCTATCAATAAAACTTTACTAATTGTTAAATTAACATTTCTATCATCAATCAATTGTTGATTGAACAAATGATATTTCAATAAATCAATTGTTTCTTTTGTTAAATACGGTAATTGTAATAACGTATTATCATTATTATTATTAATTAACAATCCTTGTATTAACATTTGTTCTAAATAAATCATTTTCAATGTTGTTTCTAACCAATTTTGTTCAGTTGTTAAATTAATCATCGCCTGTATTATACGTATAATTTGATCGAATACAGTTTTTAAATCAATCACATATTCCTGATTCGGTAATTTCATATCGAATAGATAACATTTTATCAATAATAATACTTTAAGATGTGGCGAATCAAATGGTAGATTCGTTTTCAATTGCAAATCCATCACTAAATGTCTACAAACAAAAACAAAATTAATCAATTCATTAAAAAAAAAAAAACAAAAAAACAATTGGCATAATAGTTATACTTATTGATTTTATCTTCATTATGTCGTACCGGAAACAATTTGTATTCATCAACTTGACACATATGATAAATTAAATCATCAATTGTTGCAGTCGCTGTTAAATTACGATTTAAATACAATAAAGTATTACATGATAGATAATATTGTGCTGATAATTGTCCTAAAAATGTAGCTTCATAGAAATCGTACGATTCATTCGTTTTAATTTGAATCGATTCCAATTCTAATAGACGATTAATAACCGATTCAGATAGATCATTCAAATATTGATTAGCATCAATTTCCATACCATCATCATCATCATCATCATTCTTTTGTTTTAATTGATAATAAGTCGGATTGATTAATAACCGTCGAAAGAAGAATGTCGAACATAATAAATCAATCAATTGCATTTTACATGTAATTGTACCATTAGCAATTTCGGCATTGATATGTTCCGGTAGTACATTGATTAGATTCGATTCAACTGGAAATGGTTCGAATAGAAATCGCCGATAGAAATTCTTTTTATTTTCTTGTACAAAAACACAAGCAACACCATTCGTATCGTATTGTGGCCGACCGGCACGGCCCATCATTTGTAAAATATCAGTAACTGGCATATCGATATAACGTTTTGTTAAACCATCATAATATTCGGTACCTTTAATTATAACTAAATGTGCTGGGAAATTAACACCCCATGCTAATGTTGATGTTGCAATTAATATTTGGATTTTTTGTTCGACAAATAATTGTTCAACAATTCTACGATCGCCATCTTGTAAACCGGCATGATGTATACCAATACCGAAACATAATAAATAATTTAAATCTTGATCGATGATTTGTTGACGTATCAAATCGATTTCATTCTGTTGACAATTCAACCATTGTTGTGGATTTGTATCGCTCAATAGATATTTGATTAAATCATACGATGTTATACGTGTCTGTTTACGTGACGATACAAATATCAATGTTGGACTATTCGGTGCATATTGACAAATGGCTTGATAAGCTGGACGATTCATTGTCGCCATTCTAGGACAATAATTCTTTACACTGAAACCTTGTAAATGGATTTCTAATGGTACCGGACGTACTGACGAACTAAAATTGAACAACCCTTTCTACAAAAAAAATACAACATTATCACTATTATCGTAATTATTTGTTTAAAACAAACTTGTTCGATTCCCAACCAATTAGCTAGATCACCAGCATTCGCCATTGCCGTTGATAAACCAATTATACGTATTTTGAAATTATTCAAATTATTTATAAAATTCATACGTGATATTATAATTTCTAATACTGGACCACGTTCTTCAGCTAATAAATGTATTTCATCGATTATAATTAGACCAACTTGTTTAACGAAATCTTTCTTCAACCAATTCCGACTTATACAATCCCATTTTTCCGGTGTTGTTATTATTATATCACTTTTATAAATAATTGATGAATTTGGTGTTATATCACCAGTTATTTCGCAGATTTTCTTCGATATCTTTTCGAATTTATTCGTCCAATCTTTGACACGTTCACGTACCAAAGCCTTCATCGGTGCAATATAAACCACCTAAAAAAAAAACAAAAAAAAAAAACAGTTGAATTTATTACACTTACGATAGATAGACAAGTAAACAAAACAAAAAATAGTTTTATGTCTACAATTAAAAGATTTTGACCAGCAAAATTCGTAGAACATTAACATCCTTTAGAATGCACCATAAGAATGAGGACATTTTATGGAACGTATCGATTAGAATACTTTATAGTCCAATGGATCAGGAATGGTGGAGGATTCTTTACGGTAAGTAAAACGACTTATCTGAGACATGTAATAGAAATACCAGCAATAATATTAAAGCCATACAACGATTATGTTTCCAATTAGTGATAGGAATGGATGATTCTATTAAGATCTGCTACTTCATGGAGATGGAACGATACGGGCCAATTGCATTGACATCTTTCTATAAAAATAGCGTGGTAAGATGAGAAGATCGCATAGTTAATAATATATCCCAGACAGAAGAATACAAGAAGATACAAGAATGCAGAAAACAGATAAAGAACCAATAACAGTTACCGTTACAAGTCTTTGAATCAAAAAGTATCCAGCAATCTTCGATAAATTTCAATACAAAAAGTACAAAATTCATTGTCAGACTTATTGGAAATGTATAGAGACGATAGAGGAGAGAGAGAGGGAGAGGGAAAAAGCGTAAGAAGAGGGAGAGACAGTGACATTTGGAGAAAGAGAGAATGGGAGAAAAAGGTAGATGGAAGAGAGAGGGAGAGAGAGACAAATGTAGAAAGGGAGAGATAGTTTGATAGGGAGATACAAGGAGAAAGGAAAATATATACCATAATTTTATCGAATTTATGAAAAACAAGATTTATAAT
>JAZBGX010003081.1:0-10604 GCA_037414775.1 Zonitis immaculata | reverse complement strand
TATATCCGAATATAAGCAATTTTTTTCTCGAAACTTCCTGTTATTGTTGAAATTATTTAGAATCAAATTTGGAATTGTATAAATTCAAATATAAATTTCTAAATAGACCAGGATGGAATTGTTAGTGAATTGTCATTGGATATTTTAGGGTCAGAACGTCTAACACAAAAGGGACTCCCATAAAATTTAACAGGATTATGTAATTTATTATTTATAACTATTGTATCCTCTACTAATATTCTTCTTAAATGGAAATTTGACATTGTTTCGAATTAATCAAGCTTTGTCAATCAATTTTTATTCATTGTAGACATCTATAATTCCCTTTATTTTCTTGAAATATATGTATTTTTTTTTAAATAATTGTTTCTGATGAAAGTACCACGCTGCTGAATCACCACAAAATACGCCTAGTTTCCAGCTATTAGCGAGAACAAAATTATAATATTTGAAAGAGAAACACAATTTAATCTCGTATGAATAACTAAATAATTGTATTTCTATTTCATTCCACGAGAATACTGTCAAAATGAAACAATTGCAACAGTTCACTAAAATATGTGGTACAATAAAATTTCTGCTGATTAAGCAATGTGTTAGTTTAACACAAAACGTATAATAAACCTCTTTCGTATATAGTTTTATTCATTTAAATATGCGGGTTGAATTTGACACTCCCCTTGAAGTCTAATATTATAGACTCAAAACCCACTTCTTTGATGTTTAATTTATTTGAATGATGAATTACATTGCGTACTAATTATAATAAAATGTAATTTTGCATAACTTATCGGTAATTTTGTTTATTGTCAACACAACAAATTACATAAAATAATTGTTTAGATTTTTTATTATAAAATAAAAAGCGTAAATTATGATAATGGTAGTTAATATTTTCCTCTTGTTTTAATTCAAAAATTTGATGATAATAATAATAATTTTCGTTGAACAGACTCTACTTTATTAGATTTACCTGTTATTAAACAAGTTCAAACCTGAAAATTTAATACGTATAACGAGTTCGTATATAATTTTGTTATAAAGAAAAGACGTAGCATGGAAATACACTATATACGTTCAAATGTTTCTAGCTAAATTGCTTCTAACTTTAGAAAAACGATATAATTATAAACACGAGCTTTAGATCAAAATGAGTGGATTAGTTATGTTGTGGTTATTTTTTTTTTTATCCTAGATTCATGATGAATTTTCCTAACAAGCATCTGGATTGGGAAAACACTTCTACAATTTTCGCTCTTCTCACAATAGTTACTACAATATTTGTAAAAGTAATTCAAGTGACATTTATTGCATCAATCTTCGAAACTAAATTTTTATATAAATAAACTTTGAAAAGCTCCACTGGAAGTGTTCTGAAAACCAAATTGCATGGTGTTTGAGTTTGTATTTAAATCGTAGAATCGGAATCATTAAGAAATAATAATAAATTAAAAAAAACTCCAATATTATCATGATTTTATTATTGGATTTATTAAAAGGTAAAAACGATTTTGGCAGTTTTGATCCGGAGATTGGATTGATGTCAAATATTTAACAAAAATTTTGACTGAGGTTGTTTAATTCAATTTGGTCCATTGATAGTGAATCTTCAATCGCAGAATAATATCGTCCCGTTCCTATTTATTGAAACGTTTTTTTTCCTAGGTAAAATCGATTATAATTTATTTGGAAACTTAGACAACACATAATACAATCTATTGTTTGTTTTTTCGAAAGTATAGAATTGAATTCGAATTGATATTGATTATCGACTAAAATTTTATTTCGAATAGATATCAAATGTGGGTGTTTATTCTTGATAGATACATCTACGCAAATGAGTTGTCCGCCCTGTTAGGGATGTCTTACTAGGGACCTGAAGTGATTTATGAATTATATGTAGGTTTTAATATAAAGAAGAAATAAACGAACTAGCTAAATTTAAATGATTCACCACCTTTCGTTGAATATTATTTTTTAATTAGTTCGAAATATTCAATTACAGCTTTTATGATAGAATTCCTAGAAATAAATTATTGAAAATAAATATTTCATTTCTTTTGTTATGTATTATAGGTTTTCCTATTGAATGAATTTGAAAAAAGAAGGAAATTCTATCATAAAACGATCGATTTTACAAAATACACCTTTCAGCGTTTCAATGGTTGTCACTTTTATCTAGATGCGGTGTACCACAAGATACACCCATGTTATTTTAGTAGTTTTGAACGATTTCCCACAAAAATGACATTCTATGACCTTTAACACTATAGAAAATTGTTTATATATTTTATGGTATGGAAAATCTATTGAAAAATGTTTTAACAAAAAAATTAAATTAATAATCCCTTCTAAATGATGGATAAAATTTTACTAAGAAATTGCTTTTGAATTTCTAAATTACATAAGCTTTATATTCTCTTTTTTTTTTTGAAGAAAAAGCCATCAGGTTTTTTTATGTGTAACAAATAAAATTTTATTCATACACGAAAACTCACTTAAACCAACTTCACGTTAGCATATGTAAACTATATGAATATATGTCATCTTTCATACAATATCATTGCAAAATTTCTTTAAATTTAAACAAATGACTGATACAGTCTGTCTCACCACTGAATAGATAACCCTTTTACGTTTCATTTAATTAACGATGTAAATCTTATGGATTTCTTGAATTGTTACACAGACTTGTCGCACACCAAAATATTCGTCAAATATTACTTATGTTACCTCCAATATAGTGAGACCGGCTGTATATTAACATCCGATTTTCATTTTTCATCTAATTTTATCTATTTTAATTAGCTCTTTCTCACACAACTGTCTACGTTGTTTATATTTATTTTGTATTGTCAACAATTCTTTGATGGAAATCAAACAATAAATTATTAAATTATAAGTATTTACTTGAAGAATTAGTCGTTGATATAAAAATGTCAATATTCATCTTTGGAATGTTTTTAGAAAGAAGAATTATAATTTTGTCATTTAATCCTTTAAAATTAACATAATTCAATAAATCCTTGATTAAAAAAAGTTATTTTCGAAATAAGGACTCTGAACATGGGTATTTCGCAAAAATGGTCTATACATGTGCTGAACAAGGGTCATTTTATTAACAGGCCATAAACGGGCTGTACATAGACTGTACAAAGGTCCATATATCAATGATTGGACTGGACAAGAGTCGTTCGAACAAACAAACAAAAAACAATAGTTACTGGCTGGAATCGAACTCATGCCCAAACTTACCAATCACTAGGCAATCGGCATCTTAAGTGATCAGATTGAAATATTGAAACAAACCTTATAACTTACGGTTTATGTTCGACCCGTTTTGAATATTTCAACTAAAAATCGGACGATATACAGCCTGTGAAATATTTCAAGTCCGTGGATGGACCAAAAAACGCCTAAGTGGAGCTTTCTTTTGTTCCAATAATATTTATAAAATGATATTTGGATGATGTTGATAATTAGTGCAATAATTAATAATACGTACGAAATAAATAAAGTTTTGCACAGAAGTGAATTATTAATTTGTTATTATTCTATTTGTTATGATTTATGATCAATGTTCCTATTAATTATGCATACAGACATGAATATTAGAATATATTTTTAGACCTAACAAATACTCTTAATTACATAGCTATAGAGTCTCAGAATCCGACCCCCTGCTTGTTAAGACAAACCAAACTTTTTTTTTAACTAATTGTAATAATTCCGAATTCCAATCGGGTCTTAGTCCCCAACTCGAGTTCAAATACTTTGTTAATTCTAAAATACTCGTTGATAACACCAATTTCTTTGAATATTCTTTATTTTATTAGGGCATTGTTAATATCATGAATATTGATTTATTGCGATTTATTATTATTATTTGGGGAGTAACAACAATAAAAAAAGACTGAATGGACAATGTTGGTATAATTAATCTTCTCATATATATATATAACGTAATAACAAACATGTCAAAAGACGATCAAGTGTTTGGTCGAAAAACCTTTTGAAGGATATAACTGCCTTAGTTTTTGCAACTCAATTTTTTATTATTATTATTATTTATTTAAAATCGATGTCTAAATTTAACATTTAATTAAAACCAACATTGATGGATTAGAAAATAGAAATAATAATGGGCATAACAACAAAACGTTTTTGTTTTGTTTTTTAATTATGAATTACTTATTATTTATTTGTTGATGTATTTCAGTGTGGTCTGTCAGTCGCAACTGAGGTTTATGTTTTTGTTTTTTTTTTTTCAATGATTCTTTCTTTTCTTTTTTTTTTTTTTTTGTTAAATGTAGGTGTAAATGATGCCACGAAACGGTTGCTAATCTGATCGAAAATATTTTTTTTTCTCCTATATAAAAATATTTTATTTGCTATTTAACTTGAATGGTATATTATTCATGGAGGTCTTTTGTTAAATAGGTTTTCGAAAAATTTTTTAAAACTGATTATGATGAATAGACAACTTTAACTGGTTGAAAACATATTCAACAGTTAATGTAATGTTATATCTAGTTATATCAGTGTAGGTGTATTGTATAGGTGTTAGATGAAGCAGTGGGGGTGGTAGTTGAGGGCGAGCTAACTTAAAGAATACCCTAGTTATTTATGACTTTCTACAAATCGTCCAATCACTATAAAGTATATTACCATCACCGTTCCAATACATTCATATTATTCATATTATAATAGTACTAATTAATCGTAATAAGGAATAGAAAAAAAAGCTGATTTATTTTTATTGCTTACAAATGGAAATTCTACAACAGTTGAGATAAATCAACCCTAAAGAATTTTATTTTTTTTTATACTCTCACCTATAACGAACAATATCTTTATAATTAAAAACCAATTATATTATCGAATCAAGCCCATTTTTGACAATAACATCGTTTGTTTGTTTTTTTTTCTAATAATCTGAATCTACATGGAAAAATTCTAATTAATTCTTTCAACTTGTTCCACTGTTTACCAAACGAAATAAAACAAAATACTAGAAACCTGTTGGCAATAAGCCAAATGAAGGGTGCTAAGATAAAAAAAAATACATTAGACAAAAAAATATATAACTATACAAAAATAAAAATAATAATATATAAACGTTAATTAAAGTTGTATAGTGCATAATTTTCAAATTTTGCAACAGTAAAGTCCCTAACCATGGCAGTTGTTTCAAATAAGCGTAAACACTGTTAGTGAATGGTAGTAGTAGGGTGTTTAATAAAATTGTACTTTTCGACAAATATTTAAATTAAATTTTAATAAATGTTTGTGAATTAGAATGTGAACTGAACAAATAAATAAATATTGAATTAATTATAATAAGTAATTCTTTAAATTTATCTTTATTTAGGTATATGAGCAGAGAGACGTTTTTATGGTGATAGGTTTGTGAATGGAGTTTAGTTTGAATATTCAAACTGAAATTCAAAATTTTTCTTGTTATATTTATATTTTTGTATATAAACAGTCATTATATTAGAATAAATCATCACGTAAACGTAGAATTTGGTTTTAAATTGTTTGTTTTTATTGTCCTTTGTTAATAAAACATTTTAACATTAATGTAGCACTTAAAATTGTTTAACTTTACCCTTGAATACGTTTAACCGCCCTAAAAATTTATTTTTTATTGGACAAGGTGTGTCCAGTCTAACAAATAGCCACCCACATATAACATAATGATACAATAAGTTTTAAATGTTATAGAGGGACGTGCCGCAAAATTAAAGGTAACCCTCAATCATCATCATCATCATCATCATCGTCATCAACCCCATATTTATTTATGTTATTGTTGAAATAAATAATAACAATAATTATTGGATTTAGTAAATAGGTTTTATTAAAAATTTATCTATCGTAATTGTATTGTTGATGATAGTAAATATAAAATATATACGTTGGATCAGGTACTAGGCAATCAAGTTGTTCAAACATTTGAAACGTTGCTGAAACGTGAATCACATTTGTCTTTCATTTTGTACGTATACTGAAATATTGTTTAATCAAATACAAACTTCAGATTTAAATTATTTTCAATCTTAATATATCAAGTGTGAAGATTAAATTTAATAAAACTATAATATTTTGTTAGAATTTCAAAATTATTCAACAATTCAAATTTTCAACTAAAAGGCATATATAATTAAACATGAATCGAACAAATCAAACATCGAACAAACACCGAATTTATCGTTTATATATTATAGTATTGTTCGAATATTTGGTTGTCGTTTATTCCACCCAACATTCGTTCAAATTTGAATATAAATATCAAAGAAAAAAATTGTTTAAAATTTATCGAATCAATTAAATAACTTTATTGTATTATTTTTATTATCATTATTAATTATGATTGAATTTATTTTCGTAAATATTGTCGTTATTGTGACTTTTCACTATAAGGGGGCAATTTTATTACCTTGATTATTTTTTTCCTCTTCTTCTGGAAAACTTCATCAAATTTATTCAAATAACATAATGTTGAGTTGTAATTTATTTCCATTATTGTCACATTATTTACCCACCATGATTTCGTATTTATTTACAATAAAAATTGTATTATAAAATCAATTGCGGAAGAAGTACTAGATGACTATAATTTCATTCTAACGCCTACATTATTTTTTATATATAGGGTGTGTCTCGACGATGGGATCTCAGCCGTTTAAGGGCAAACCAACTGGTATTACATTATATCACAGAATCGAACGGAAATATTTCCAATTTTATATCTAGTCCGATTATACCGGAAATGGCCCTTAATTCTTTCAATTCTCTAAGCATCCTGTTTAGTTGTTTTTTTCAATCGGACTCTATGATTAATTAGTTGATAATCTTGAAGTATTAAGGCTCCATCATAGAGACACATCCGATATATATATATAGGTTTTTTTTCAATATACATCTAAGTAGTGAAATTATTGATGTAAAGCATTAAGTTACATTTATTTATGAACAACAATGGGTGTCACCAAACATTGAATGGAACATTTTTAGGGGATGGTCTTATAAATGTGCGTCGTTTGTGAAGAATACAAATACAAAATAGTATTTTCGTTTTCTGCTTTAATTCTCCGATCTGTTCCATTTGATAAATTATTTTGTTTTTTAATTAAAAATAATAAACGATAAAACAATAGGGGTCGTATCAGAAATAAAAAAAAAATACTATTCAAAATATGATTATTGTTAAAAGACAATACTAATTAGAATTCTTATCGGAATTTCCATGATTTTCACAATTTTCTAACTTGCTCTTTCGTTTTTATTTACCTAATTTTCTCACATCACATACCTTGTACGTTTAAGAAATTCATGAGTTAATTAGTTTTTTTTTGTTAATTAGATTTCTACTGAAAGTGTTTTTTTTTGTAGACTTAAAAGGTGTTTTTCAATTAATTTTTATTGGATTAATTACGTTAACGGTATCATTATTATTATTATTGAAGCCGGTCCTGTTGTTTGAATATGTAAAAAATATTTTCACGGTTAAAGAAAAACATAAGAAAATCTAATATATTATATCTATATATGTATATGAATATACGAATCCGGTATAAGTAAAGCATTTTTTTTTTAAATTACGAGCTTGTCACGAAAACTGTAAACTGACACCTGTCATCGTTTTGTAGTATAGTTTAGTAAATCCCTATGAAAATTTCGATATGGGCTTCAACTTCCATGAGAAATACTGATGCCAAGGGGAAATAAACGAAAATCCGTATATAACAGAGACAGAACTTCTATTATTTGTCATTTTTACGTCTAGAACAAATCCTTTGTAGGTATATATATATTTTTCAATCCAAATATACTCATTTACTAAAATAATAAATTAATGAACAAATTCAATATTGATTACAATTTTTGTTGATTAATTCAGATAGAATAAGATTGAGGCTTTAGATCGTCAGCGTTGGGGAAAAATATTTTCTAAAGATTGTGGCGGAAACGACGTTAATTGCAATTTTATTGGTATTTCGTTAGTATTTTGTGCGAAAAAATTTTCGGTTATAAAGACTAATACAGAAGTGTCATGTTGGATGTTTATCTAAAAATCTGAAATATCTCGTTAATGACGATGAAGGGATAAAATAAAGAGATTAAGATGAAATATAACTGCGTATTTCGCTCAAAATCTAGATAAAGATCAAATAATGAGCTACCAAAAATAGAAGCTTAATTCAACCGGAAAAAATTTATATATATATATACGTAATAAACTCGATTTTTTTCCTTTGCTTTATATCAATATAAAATCGTCTAATTGTAAATATCGATTTCTTTCTACTATTATTATGTTTTGCTCAACTCTAATTAGGTAAAGTTTCGATACAACTATTATTAAAACAATAATTTGGCATCGAACGTTTTCTTTTATTCTAACTAAATGAAAAATATAATTAACAATTAAAATTAACACTCAGTTTAATCCAAGACTGCTAATTCTGTAATTGCATATTAAAATTTTTCGGTCTCTCGCTATTCCCATTATTCTTATTTCCTAATGAAATGGGAAATTACTTTTAAAAATAAACAGATAAAATTGTAGCTTTTATCGGGGGTAATTCTTAGAAAAAAAAATTATACACACTTATTTGCATACGTTATTCACTGCCCTTAATATTATTGTCTAGTAAAAAAAACTCATCTACATAGATAGTCTATAATATTAAAATTTCCTGAAAAAGGAGACTAAAGTTCAGTTATTTTCTACAATAAATGGTCGATAATTTTCACTATTTCTATAGTAAAACTGTAATAATATCGTACAAAAATTCTATAGTGGTTAGTTCGAATATTATTAACCAAACAAGTGTGCCCAATGTTCAGAAGTATACTATCAAATGCCAGAAATGTAATAGGACTAGAATTTTTGTGACAATTATTATTCGCTACAGTGAAAACCTAGTCTACTTCTCAAGAAATTGTAGCTCGTACTAAGTGTCTAAATAGAGTAATGTACAAGTCATGAGTTGAAGAAAAAGTCCGCAACATTGTCAGTATCATTACTTTTCTGCTGCACCTCGTACATGAGATCTAGCTATTGAAATCGAATAACAGTGTTGATTGTTCATGCAACTTAGAATTGTTTGTATTTTCAAATTTGCAACATATCATTGTAATAAATGGGAAATTGAATCATACAGTAGATAAAAATTATTTGAAATTGAATAGAATAAAATACGAATCAGCAATTTTTTTTAAAAATAATAATAATTTAGATTTATATACGAATATAGTGTAGAATGGTTGAGGGGAAATTAAAATAAATTTATGAGTTTTCAGTCTAGTAGCTTATCTAAATTAACTGTTTCCAGTTTGTTGCATTTATACCAAAAATTATAAGAAATAATCAGCTTAATAAATGCATGACCTAAAGCTACTATTATTCCCTTTTATCAGAAGTTCGAAAGAAAGTTTAAGCGGTTTAATATTTAAAATTGCTCCCAGGCAGGATGTCTGTTGATAAGCAATAATTTATTCAAAATACAATTTACCTCGACTAATTGGTATTTTGCTGTAATTTTCAATAATTTTTTTTTTGTTAGTGTTGTTTTTCCATCTTTCAAATAATAGAATTTTTTTTCGTTTGAATCGAATGAAGAATTCGATACAGATATCGTAATGTATTACAGTAGTAAAATTTAATAATTATCCTTATATCTACTAAATAAAATTGCATCCAATGTCGTAAACGTCACATAAAACTTTACAAATCGTACCATATGGTTTCAGTGAAGCACATAAACTAAATACTATTACCCAATATTCGATACAAATTATAAATTTAATAACAATTGTTTATTTTGCAATTATAAACAATTTCGAATGTATTTTAAATAAGTTTTTTTGATTAATTATCGTTAAATATTTTCTATTTCTCACAGATGGTTTTTGATATTCATCAAATGAGGTGAAATGTATTCCCGTGGGCGTCACTACACATTCCATGCACGCAGTAACGCCATGAGACGTTATTTCATTTTCTTTTGGATGACTATTTTTGTATTTTTTTTTCAAAAAGCCGCAACGTATACACATCGATCTACGAAATTTTAAATTATTTCGAAAAATTCAAGCAACATTAAAACATCGAAAATAAAATAAACAAATAACGATTGTAATTGTAAAGAAAAATTAATTATATTATTCGAAATAATTATGTTAAGACAATATAAAAGTCGTACGTCATATCTTTGCGAATTGACACAGAATTAGGATATAAATCATAACTTTCAACCACAATATAATTCTGAACAACCCCATCAGAAATTTATTGTAAATGAAAAACTAATTGTTCTAGTAATCATTAATCAAATCTCGCCTCTTTTAATACGACAATCATTTTTTTTTTATGTTTTCAAATCTTATTGGAATAAATTGAAAGGGATATTCCAGTTAAAACAATTCCATTTTCTCTTTAACAATCTTCTTATTCAAAACGACACACAATAATATAAAGAGATTTTCTTTGAAGGAAAATGATATTTCCATTGAATAAATTTGTAATTTTTATAATGTGTTAGTTTCTAAAGGTAAAATATATAGAGATTAATTGACATTCTCTTTATATGTAT
>JAZBGX010003080.1:0-10606 GCA_037414775.1 Zonitis immaculata | reverse complement strand
TATATATGTTTAAAAGAGAGTTCATCGTTGTAAGGTCATCGGTATTTGGACAAAAATTTTGTCTTATTTGCTAATATAATTCTTGTATATAAATAATAATAATAATAATGCCAATGAAATAGCAATGAGTCGTTCCAACTATATATACATAACCTAAGTAGATAGATACATAAGTATATGAAATAAGACTTGTGGTGGGAATAAGTCAATAATGTTGTGTTGTTGGTTAGGCTTTCGCAGGATTATTTCAACGAGCAGTCCGACGACGAACCTCCTCCAGAAATCATCAAACAATCATTCATATAAACGCATATGCAACAATTTAGGGAGGTTTCTATCATTATTATTATAAAAATTGTCGTCGTCGTTACTCTATTTCAATTTATATATCAATTTCCTTTTGTATCGTAATTTCTAGTAATTTTTCATTGGAAAAATCGTGCAAAATTCATAACCAGAATGTTCTGCTATTAACAGTGAAAGTTGTTGTGTAATAAACCCGATTTGTGTGTTGGTTGTTTTTTTTTTCAAGATAGAAAAAGAATGTTAGTAGCGTAAGTAAATTTGTCGTAATTAAAAAAAATAATAATAATAACAATATTTCAATTGGAATTATGAATTTCCCGAACAAATTCAATCAAGAAACTTCCAAAAATATACATTCACTCTCTCAATCATTAATAAGTATATTTTATAATATTTGGAAGAAAAAAAAATTACCTAACACATCATATTAATATTTAGATTGTCAATTAGTTAACTCGACGTTTATTTGTTTTATTATTATTATTATTATTATTGTTCAAGTGAAAGTATTCATTTAGTATTAGCAATAATGTGGTCAATAATATCTTGAGTTATTATTATTTTAGCTAAAATTTCACTCAAATTCCTTTTTTTTTTTGGTTGTCAGTGGCGTATTAGTTGAATTATTCCAAAAATTAACTATAAAATTTAGAAATAAATCAAATATTGGTTTTGTTTGTTATTCGTTGAATCAATTAACGAGAATTCAATTAAGCAAATTGTTTGATTTTATATAAAAATGGATTTGTAGGACCAGAGTCGGATTCATCTACTAGGGGCCAAGAAAATTATGAGTAACCAAAAAATTGAATAGACGAAAAAAAATTTGATTAAAGCACAACAACTAGGATTTTCTGTTTTATACTGCTCTTTCAATGTACCTGGTAGTGGTACCAAAATGACATTTTGTGCCGATGGGTCAAACGGTTGCCGGTCCGACACTAAATCAAAACCTATTAATTATTGTAGTTGGGGGATGATAGATGAATTATCTTGAAGAAATCACCTAAACAATTATAGGGAATTTTTATTCCAAAGTGCGTATTTTTTTTGGATTCATCTTAATTTACGTAATTAAAGTACTTAGCTAAATTATTTCAATGAGTACCTACTTAAATTTTTGATAAAATTGTAATATAGCTCTCTCATTTTAGTTTATCGTATACTTAGTTGTCTAGATGTTTTCATTCGACAGTGCTGGATTTTCTTGTTGCTTGTTAAAAAAAAAAAAGTGTGACTTAAAAGTTGTTCGTTTAAGTAAGTTGCGTTCTAATCCATCGTTCTTTTCTAATTATAACTATAATTTAGCCAAAAGTCGACAGTAAGTCGCTATTATAATAAAATAAACCTTGGATGAACCAAAAGTGTGCGGTTAATTTTTATTCTCTCCAATAACAATTTAATAGTTGATTGAACAAATTTCATAATAATAAATCTTGAAATTCACAATAAAATTGATAATAATTACTAAAAGAGAAATTATTATTAACCTTGTCCAACAATCTGATAAATAAATAAAGAATTACAATACATTCACAAAATTATTTACGCAATAATATAATTTGAATTATAATAAATTAATGACTCATCGATTTCAATTATTCAATTGTAAGACTATAAACATAATGCAATTGGTGTTGTTTTTTTTTTTCAATAGTTATTTTTCTTAATTATTTGAAAAAGAAAAAGGACAATTTAGAAAAAAAATGATATGATTTTTTTTTTGTTAGTGGGAAATTTTATTTTTCAAGGATTACAAGTCATTATTATTTTTTACTTATTGCTTTAATGACCAAATAAATAAAAAGACAAACATCTATTAATGTTTGTTTTTCCAAAATTCAAGAATTTCCTATGATTTGATAAAAACAAGAAAATAAATTAAAAATCCTAACAGATGACCGAATTTCATTGATTCCCAAAAATAAATGGTGGTGATTTTTCTTCCTCCAATTCTTTACGTATGGGTATATAAAATTATCAAAATTAGATAAATTGTAGTTAGATATTTTTCCCAATTTCAATGTATTGAGGAAAACTCTTTATAAACCGGAAACGAGAGAAAATTTCAACGTTGATATAATCAATTTAATGATGGATTAAGTACTAGAAAGCTATCATTTTTGAATATTATACGAAGATTCGTCGATGCGAATTATAATATGAAACCGAGGAAATTACATAAGTCCACTATATTATACAGAGTGTTCCGCCACTCGTTCTCCTCTTATCTACAACTCATGTTCTACAGTAGTGATACATTTTGGCGTTTGTATAGAACGATTTTTCTATGATAACAGTTTGAGAAATATGGATTGCTTATATAAAATCAAGAAGACAATAATAATACGTATTGGATTAAACGAGAATTATTAAAAATAATAATAAATAATGTTGCCAAGGTGCCTTATTACTTCTTATAGTGAATGGCATCTACTATGAAATTGTTGGAAATTCCGAATGATATATTTTTTGAATTTAGAATTTCACTTACTCTATCATTGCATTTCCTGTTGAATTCGACCTAAAAAAAAAAACAACAACAACAACAACAAATCATTCCATATTTTTAGGACATTGAACTATTATATCAGTTTATTTTTGAAATTATAAATAAAATAATAGAGGAAATTCAACGGTGTGTGTTCAAAATTATAGAGATGATTTTCTTTTTAGTCTGATTTTATCAGAGATTATCGAAACTGGTTTCTTAATATACTTAAAATTATAGTACCTTCCAATGTAACTAACTCTACATATAGATATTAAAGGAATATCTCTCTCTCCCCCAGTAATTTTTCGGTTGTGGTAGTCGTTCTTCTGACCTTACAAAATTCAACTGTGTACGTTGTTGCTTTTCAACTAAAAGAGTTTTTCCAATTTCAATGGAAAATTTATATCTTGTAAGTGATTTATACTTGAATTAATAAAAATCCGATATAGATATGCAGAAAATTGGATCTTTTCCGGCCGATGAACTATATACTTTTACTTTTTGCGATTGCTATTAGATAGATACTTTGATAGAATTGGACCAACTCTCACTATACTGATTCATCTACGAAATTTACCAAGAATAATTTCTCACTTGCTATTATTATTATTATTGTAAAATCAAAAACCAATTATAATAATTGATTAAAACAATTGAGTGAATGGAAATCTAATACCTTGACAATTATTCTAATAATAATTAACAATTAATTCTTCAAGCTCTACAATAATTACTCACAATGACTTTTTTTTATCAAAAAGGCTAATTATCTTTTTTTTTTTTTTTGTTTCACATGATAGTCAAGGTAACAAATCATCACGTTTCTATACAACAAAAAATATATATAGAAATGAAAATTATAACAATTTAAGAGAAAAACTTATCAAATTTCTATCGTAATGATTCAGCATACACAAATTGTAATAAATCGTGACTTAATTTCGAAAAAAAGCAAGTCATATTTTCACGGAAATTCTTTATAAGCTACCAATATATGTAACTATGTATACATGGAAACTATAATGATTCTTATTGGAGATTAATTGTTTAAAAATTAAAAAACATGTCAGACTGTTGCCATTACTGGGCAATAATTTTCCTAAAACAGCTCAAATTAATTACAGCCCATCAATTTAATAACATATTGTTTGAGAAATAATAATTTGCTCATTTATTGATTATTATTATTATTATTATAGACATCTTTTAATTATTGTTTTTATTGCAATAATAATAGACAATGCACAATAATAATAATAATTATTATTATTATAATGATTAATTATAATAATAAGCTGTAAAAGTTTGTTTTTTTTTGTTTTTAAAATTTGAATGTGAAATAGGTACACTATGTTGATTATGAATTTTTGAAATAGAAACTTTCTGTACAATATATTGCTAAATGTCCGCAAGGTTAAATTCCATATGTTCTAAGAATAAAATATTCAGCAATTACGGCCATAATAATGCTTGCTTAACGCAAGAAAAAGAAAAACTTGTCCGGAATAATAAATAAAGATCGTAAATTTTATTGAATTTCTATGCAAATCCTCTAAAAAAATAATAACTACATATGTTATACGTGTATATATATATATATATATAGGTACATATTTATTATTTCAGTGAAGGATCAGCAATGGGCGATCGTATCGAACCTGTTGTTGTAGCTCCAGGTCCAGATCTAGTTGGTGTTAATGTTGAACGACCACCATTGACCCATCAACATTCGAATGTTTGGAATAAACGTCAACAAGCCGTTTGTGTTAGACATGCTTTCAAACATTATGGTTCCAAAAAGAAACCGAATCATGTTTTAAGCGACCTCAATATGACAGTAGCCAAAGGCACAATGTAAATAATTCAAATCAATAATTATAATGATGATTATAAATTTTTCAATTTATTATTTAGTTATGGTTTATTGGGTGCATCTGGTTGTGGTAAAACTACATTACTATCATGTATAGTTGGTAGACGTCGATTGAACACTGGTGAAATATGGGTATTAGGCGGTAAACCAGGTACAAAAGGTTCGGGTGTACCTGGTAAACGAGTTGGTTATATGCCACAAGAGATAGCTCTATATGGTGAATTTTCAATTAAAGAAACCATGATGTATTTTGGTTGGATCTTCGGTATGGAATCATCGGAAATTTATGAACGTTTACAATTTCTATTGAATTTCTTGGATTTACCAAGTCAAAATCGTTTAGTCAAAAATCTAAGGTTTCCATTTGTTACATTCAATACAATCTATATGTTTCGATTCTTTTAATTATTGGAAATTAATTATTATAGTGGTGGCCAACAACGAAGAGTCTCATTCGCTGTTGCTCTAATGCACGATCCTGAATTATTGATCCTTGACGAGCCAACAGTTGGAGTTGATCCATTACTTCGACAAAGCATTTGGAATCATTTGGTTCAGATTACAAAAGATGGTAACAAAACTGTTATTATTACAACGCATTATATTGAAGAAGCCAGACAGGCTCATACGGTATTTATTGTTGTTATTATTATTATTATTATTATTAATCCCTTCCCCTCCACCACCAAGCAAGCATTAAAACATTATTGAAACAAAAAACAATTATTATGTTTTGTTTTGTTTTTTTTTGACTCTCTACTAGATTGGTTTAATGCGAAGTGGTAAATTATTGGCAGAGGAATCACCGCATGTTTTATTATCAATGTACGGTTGTCAATCATTAGAGGAGGTCTTTTTGAAATTATCACGCAAACAAGGCCAAGTTAGTAATCAAAACGATCAAAATATTGTTAATAATATTAGTTTAGCTACAATGAATTGGGGTAAGAAAGATTCAATTTCGGTAACTGAAGAGAGTGGTGTTGTCGGACTGAATTTCCATCAAAGTAAAGAAGTTTTAATTGCCGATGGTACCAATGGACATATCGATGT
The DNA here is from genome assembly GCA_037414775.1 of Zonitis immaculata. Classification (NCBI taxonomy): domain Eukaryota; kingdom Metazoa; phylum Arthropoda; class Insecta; order Coleoptera; family Meloidae; genus Zonitis; species Zonitis immaculata. The sequence continues at coordinate 4,880 of JAZBGX010003080.1, read as the reverse complement.
AAGTTATTTTATTTTTTTTGATTTTGTATCGCCATTTGTATTAACAGTTTGTGTTCATTTGTTTAGATGGTGAAACCTCTTCCATCTTCATCATCCAAGACGTCCGAGATTAGTGAAGCTTGCGAAGATTGTACGAATTGTTCAGATTTCACATCATGGGGTAAAATTCGAGCATTATTACAAAAGAATTTCTTACGTATGTGGCGTAATGTTGGTGTTATGTTGTTTATATTTGCATTGCCAGTAATGCAAGTAATATTATTTTGTTTGGCAATTGGTCGTGATCCAACTGGTTTGAAACTAGCAATTGTCAATCATGAACAAAATTATACGAATGAAACATATCAATTATGTAATTTCGATTATGGTTGTAAATTTTCAAATTTGAGTTGTCGTTATTTGAATAATTTGAAAAATTCCACAATAACCAAAGTCTATTATCCTGATACAATGTCGGCAATTGAAGCTGTCCAGAATGGTGATGCCTGGGGTGCTGTGTACTTTACGGAAAATTTCACAGACGCTCTTGTTGCACGTATGGCACTTGGAAAAGATGCGGATGAAGAGACTTTGGATCAAAGTGAAGTCCGTGTCTGGCTGGATATGTCAAGTAAATTATTCATCTTTGGATGAACGAAACGAAATCTAATCAAGCATTTTCAGATCAACAAATTGGTGTAATTCTACAAAGAGATTTACAATTATCGTATCAAGATTTTGCTAAAGGCTTTTTGGAGGCGTGCGAGCAAAATCCGGACTTGGCCGAAATTCCAATTTCATTTAAAGAACCAATCTATGGAACTACCCAACCATCGTTTACAGATTTCGTAGCACCCGGTGTTATTCTAACGTATATAAAATTATATTGAATAAATAATAATAATAATAACTATTTTATCAATCAATTATTTTAGGATCGTATTCTTCTTGGCTGTTGCTCTAACATCATCAGCATTGATTATTGAACGTATGGAAGGCTTATTGGATCGTTCTTGGGTAGCTGGTGTTAGTCCTGGTGAAATATTATTCAGTCATGTTGTAACACAATTTGTTGTTATGTGTGGCCAAACGGCATTAGTATTAATTTTTATGATATTGGTATTTGGTGTACAATGTAAAGGTGATATTGGTTGGGTAATTGTATTAACAATATTACAAGGTTTATGTGGTATGTGTTTTGGTTTTGTTATATCGGCTATATGTGAATTAGAACGTAATGCTATACAATTAGCATTAGGCAGTTTCTATCCAACATTATTATTGAGTGGTGTTATATGGCCAATTGAAGCTATGCCAACTGTATTACGTTATATATCAACATTTTTACCATTGACATTGGCAACAACATCATTAAGATCGATGTTAACTAGAGGATGGAATATAACTGAACCAGATGTCTATTATGGTTTTCTAGCAACAATTACATGGATTGCTTTATTTCTAACAATCAGTTTAGTTGTGCTGAGAGTTAAACGAGGGTGAAATTAAATGTGTGTGTGTGTGTGTGTATACTTGGACTGTTGTTATATATACATCGATCTTTAAGCAAATTTTTGAACGAACCGACACCGATTATATATAGTCATGTTTTTTGTTTGTTTTGTTTATAAAATTAGAACTATTTATGGTAGGATGTCTTGCCTTCATGTTTAACATAAATATGTATATCAATTACTTTTTTTTCTTTTTACTTTTGATTTAATCAAAATTCATAATAATTGTAATAATAATAATAATCATCGAATCAAATGATATAGTTATAGTAATAACTATATATTTAGATTTTCTTTTTAAAAACTGCTCAATATTTTATATTTGTTGAATAGATGGTATTGTGATTGTATTTTGTTATATTTAGTGATAATAAATATTATCATATTTAAATACCTGCTTTTTGTGACACGAAATAATTAAACCTCTTGTACAACCATTATTCCGGATACAAACAGCATCCTTATAGACTTAAAATACGTACTAATCAGTCAGTAACGTTCATTGCTAAAAGATCTGATTGATGATGGTAAAGTAATAAAGAGAAAATTGTAAAACTATCGACTTGTGAATTAAATTTGAAAAAAGCCAAGCTCCGCCATCTAGTATATCTTTATGGAACTAACAGAATAACTACACAAATAAGACATACTTGTTCCTGCAGACAACTCTATTTTCAGGAGCTTCAAATGGAATGTAACACTAATGGTTAGATAAGTAGTCACATTTAATTTCCAATTAATTTACCTAAAGATTTGATAAAATTTCTGAGCTGAATTTTCAAACTGAAACATCCTGAGTAACCGCCATATTATTGAAAAAGAAGGAAATGACTACGTTTATTGACTATCACTAACCGGTAATAGTGAACTTTAAAAATAAATTTAACTATATAATAATAGGATACAGTATTATATTTTACTGCTACAAAAAAATTAAACTGTATGAATAATAGTCCAATTGTTTTTAATTGATAGTGGAATTTATCTGAAATTATCCAAAATTTTAATAATGTTCTGGTGTAAATAAAGTCATTGTCATGCATCACTTATAAATGTCATTTATTGCCAATAGAAATCAACGAAATTCCCCTATATTGTACAAAGTAAATGACGAGGAATGATATTATTTCATACAAAATTAACTCTAATTTTTAATAAAATATAAAAATTGAAGAAAAAAAATTGCATTTAAGTTTATTTTTACTCAGTTTAGTAGTTTTTTAGTTTTATCTAAGCAAAAAAACAAATTTTATTCGATCATTGTGTCTCGTATATAAAAGTTGTCCTTTCGACAAGAAACATAAAACGGTTTTTTTTTTATTTAATTTTATAATTTAACTAGAGTTAGGTGCAATTTTTCGAAATTATATTATGGCCGAAGCAAAAAAGGTATGAAATTTATAGAAATCCATTCAAATTCTTACAAATTGGATGAATTGTAATTAATTTTCAATTGATAAAAAGTATGTAACACGTTTTTCCCACAAAATGACAGTTGTGTTGAAAAAAACATTAATTTCGACATATTTTTACCTTTTTTTTGACTAACCAAAATTCAAATGGCCAGTACAACTCAATATTTTCGACATGATTTGGATCAAACTAATGATTATTTAGAGGTTTTGGGCTATGTCTATCGAAATAATTGAATAATTTTGTTGTTGTTGTTATACAGGTTTTGGAATATAAGGATAGTTTGAAACAGAAAGCTGAAGAATTATTGTTGAAAGGCTTCCCAGCTACTATATTGAAATTGAATGCACTCTTAGACACACCACAATTCAAAGATAGGAAATTTACGGACGTACATCAGGATCTGAATATTCCTGTACCAGATCCGATTGTATTAAATAGCCATAGTGACTTGCCTCCTGCTAAGAAGGTGAAATATGACAATAGTATATCCCAAGATGGTTCCAAAGTTATGATTATACCAAATGGTGCTGTACCGACGAATAAACAATTGGTTGAATTAGTGGAAACGGTCAAACCACATATTCGGAAATTGGTAGAAGATTCCAATACAGTGAGTAATTTAATGGAAAATCATTCAGAATTTTCATAATTTCAATTTGATCACAGATGAAAATGTGGATTTCGTTTATGATTCCAAAAATTGAAGATGGTAATAATTTCGGTGTATCAATTCAAGAAGATACATTAGCCGAAGTACAATCCGTTGAATCTGAAGCGGCAGCATTCTTCGATCAAATATCAAGATATTTTATATCGCGTGCGAAAGTTATATCGAAAGTTGCCAAATATCCTCATATAGAAGATTATCGACGGGCCGTACAAGAATTGGATGAGAAAGAATATTTGAGTTTGTGGTTGGTTTTATGTGAAATACGGAATAGATACTGTGCATTGCATGATATTGTTATGAAAAATCTTGATAAAATCAAAAAACCACGCTCCAATAATGCAACCGAATCTTTATATTAACACACGAAAAATTATGATAATAAAATTTAATTAATTATTGATCAGCAACACAAAATTAATATAAAACTATATTAATCTGGTAATATTGTAATTTTTTTGTTTTGTTTTTGTTCAGTTTCACTAATTTCATGAACTCGATAAGTATATTTAAATTTATTTGTGTACGTGCAGTGACTTGAATAATAATAATAATAATTCCAAATTTGACTCTCCTCATTAAAATTGAGGGATTTTTGTAGAGAAAGTAGCACTTTATATTAAAAACCTTTGGGAATTGTCCATAATCATTATTTGTAATTTCATCAACCAATCATCAATGATCAAAATCTTATATTTTCACAATTCTTACATCTATAAAATAATAATAATAGGAAAAATTACTTCCACAGTTTCTTGATCGACATATTCTTCTCTGAATCTTTTTGCATAACTTTAGCAACCGCCATTTCGAAATCTTCTTGTGTCACATGGACCCGTCGTTCTCTCAACGCATACATGCCAGCTTCAGTACAAACACCCTAAATTACAAATAATAAATAGAAACGAATTATTGAATGAACAAAACAGATTTCTAAAATTATTATCATACTTTAACTTCAGCACCACTAGCGCCTGGCATCAATTCAGCAATTTTCCTCAAATTGATACCTCTAGTCAAATTCATTTTTCGCGAATGTATTTTCAAAATATCTAAACGTGCCTCCTCGTTTGGTGGTGGAAATTCAATTTTCCTATCAATACGTCCCGGACGTAATAATGCCGGATCTAAGATATCGATACGATTTGTTGCCATAATAACTTTAATATTTTTAGTTGCTTCGAATCCATCTAATTGATTCAATAATTCCAACATTGTACGTTGCACTTCGGAATCACCACCAGAACCAGATTCGATACGCGATGAGCCAATTGAATCGATTTCATCCATGAAAATAATTGATG